>JAXIVJ010019026.1:0-12500 GCA_036785665.1 Chirona hameri | reverse complement strand
CCTGCCCATCCGGAGCTCCCTTGGTTCCCATCAGCAGCATGAGGGGCACATGTACGTTGTGCTGATGCCCCAAAGCGTCCCTCACCCTTCCCTCCCCCGGGACCTCACCGTCTCTGGACCGATTGCAAGGATCAGGAGAAGTCAACTGTGTCGGGTCGTTCAGTCGGGGGATGAACCACTTCAGGTCGTTGTGGTGTACACGGCGCGTCTTGCCATTCCCATCTTGCACTTTGTACGTGACCTCCTTTCCTGGTGTCCCTCGCTTATCGATGATGGTCACTGGCCCTTTGAACGGCAAGCCCAACTTCGGTTTTCCACCTACAGCAGCGGTGTAGTCACGTACCCATACTCTCGACCCTATGGAGTACGCAGTGTACCTCACCCTGCTATCATGGCGAACCGCCATTCGAGCAGCCGCTCTGGACGAAGCTGCCTTCACTTGTACAAACGCCTGTCTCATGGTTTTCAGCCGGCTGTTCAGGAACGTTTGGGCTGGCATTATAGCGTCAGCTGGACCGTAGACCACGTCCAGAGGTAGACGAGGCTCGAAGCCATGGATCAGATAGAATGGAGTGTACCCGGTGGTCTCATGGACAGACGAGTTGTAGGCCATCGCGTACGACCTGATACCCCCATCCCAATCGAGGCCCTGGCTGTCGATATATTTCGACACCATGTCTTTCAGCGTCCGCATGAAGCGCTCCACCATACCATCGCTCTGTGGATGATATGGTGTCGTCCTGGTCTTGTGGATGCCGAGCTTCTTGTACAGCTCCCGCATCATCAGCGACTCGAACTGGGCACCCTGATCCGTATGAATCCGCTCGGGGACCCCAAGCTCCTGGATCCAGTGAAGGAGTTCCTCCATCACCGTCTCTGACTTCTGGTTTGGCATCGGAAAAATTCGCACAAACTTCGAGAAGTAGTCCATGACCACGAGAACGTATCTATTCCCCTTTGATGACACAGGCATCTCCGTGATGTCCATGGCTATCCTCTCGAAGGGCCGAGATGCGACCTCGGTGACCATCGGGGCCCGCCGCTTGGGCGCGGGCTTATACCGTCGCTGGCACAGCGTGCATGAGGCACAGAAGCCTCTGATGTCCTCATTCATCCCTGGCCAGACAAACCGAGCTTTTACCCGGGCGATAGTCCGTCTTCGTCCCATGTGCCCGCATGAAGGGTCATCGTGCGCCAGTCGGATGATCTCGGTCCGTATGGTCTGAGGTACGGCCGCCTGGAATTGCTGACCAGAGGCGACTCCGATTACCCCATTTCGAACCCGTACTTTGGTCCAGTGCTTCCTAAGCACGCTCCACCCTGCGAAATCTGATGGCTTAGGTATTTCCTTCTTCCCACACGCTTCTCTCAGCTCGGACAGTGTTGGATCGTCAGCCTGTGCCTTGGAGAGTGAATGAGGAAGGGTCTGGTCTTCTCCACTGTGCCCCGTGGCTGTTGGCCTTGTCGTGGTGGATGACGCTGATCCCACAGTCAGCTCGGAGAAAACAGCCGCCGGGACCACTGAGATTACCACCGCCTCAGGCGAACCGCCCCCCGAGTGCACGGGCGAACCGCCCACTGCCGAGTTCGGCATCGTCTCCTCGCGCCGCCCATCTGCTGAGGCTGGAGGATGGCCAGCACTACCGCCCTGAGCTGAGGGTTCGTCGAATCTGATGCCGGCTGATACCTGTGGCGGCCTACGGGACAGTGCATCGGCATTCCCGTGCGTCACACCGCTGCGGATCCGGACCTTGAAGTCGAAGGAACTCAGCTCGACCGCCCATCGACCGCGACGTCCTGTGCCATCTCGCTCTACGGCGATCGATTCGGGAATGTTTGCCAGCGGCTTGTGGTCGGTCACCACTTCGAACCTAGCTCCTACAGTATACTGGCGGAAATGTCTAATGCCATGGACAATGGCCCAGAGCTCCTTGTCGTAAGTGGGCCATTTCGATTGCTGTTTCGTCAGCGCCTTGCTCTCGTACGCGATCACCTTTTCCACATCCCCAGTGCGCTCAGCTAGCACAACACCAACCGCTGAGTTACACGCGTCGGTGTACATGACGAACGTCCCTTCACATGTCGGCAGCGCCAATACAGGAGGTGATGCCAGGGTTGACTTCAGCCGCTCGAATGCGCTTCGCATGGGCTCTGACCATTTGATTCGCCCCTCCGCCACTGATGCGTCTCTGAGAGGCTTTGTGATCGCCGCGTATCCATGAATGAAACGTGCGTAATACCCGCACAGACCCAAGAAACTCTTCATTTCCTCTTCCGATACAGGCAGCGGCCAGGCCATGACCTTTTCCACGTTGTGTGGATCTGGACGGATCCCCTCCTCAGACGAGATGGCCAAGGAAGGTCACCTCTCTACGCGCGAATCGACATTTTTGTGCTTTGAGCTTCAACCTTGCCGCTCTGATCCGCCTGAAAACTTCCTGGAGTATGGCTAAATGTTCTTCCTCAGTCCTATTAAACAGAATCACGTCATCCAGATACACCAGACAGCTCTTGGTGTCGAGGCCCGCCAGGATCAGTTCCATCAACTTTTGGAATGTGCCACTCGCGTTCTTCAAACCCATCGCCATGACTTTGAACTGATGGAGACCTTTGCCAGTTGAAAATGCTGTCTTTTCTCGATCTTCAGGCGCCATCTCTACCTGCCAATACCCGGTAGCCATGTCCAGCGTGGTGAACCACCTCGCCTTCGACAGGGTATCGAGTGAGTCGTCGATTCGTGGGAGAGGCATGGCGAAGCCCTTTGTGACACCATTCACTGCCCTCAGGTCAACGCAAAAGCGAAAGGTTCCGTCCTTCTTGCGCACGAGCACGACCGGTGAACACCACGGGCTTTCACTCTCCTCGATGATGTCGTCTTGTAACATCTTCTCCTTCTGCTTCTCCACTTGGTCTCGCACTTTTACAGGCACCCGTCGTGGCCGTTGTTTGATCGGGGCGGCGTCACCAGTGTCGATTCTGTGCCTGGCTAAGTTTGTTTGACCGATGTCACCAGGGTGCTTACTGAAAACATCGCCATAACTCGCGAATAAATCGCACAGCTTCGCCCGCCCACTCTCGCTCAGATCGGTCAGTTCCGGCGCCAGTGATCGTTTCACCTCCGGATCCACACCTTCAGGATCATCAGGTGGAGAACCTCCACCTTCGCAGCTCGCTACTGTGTCGGCAGCGCTGTCCGGCTCCGGACACAACTCACACATGTTGTCCGGCGTGTCTCCCATTGAGAAGAACGTCCCTACATCGGACCCTTTCAGGAGTCGGACGTCCTCCACTCCGACATTCGTCAACCGGATGGCTATGGTGCCATTGGAGGCGACCGCTACCACAGCCCGCGGGATCAAGAGATCATCACAGTCAGCCATGTGGCTCGGCTCTACCATCCCACTTACAGTCCCCTCTGACAACCCCGCACTCGACCCATCAAGCGGTTGTACCATCGCGGCCACCATGATGATAGACCGACCGGGAATGGTCACAGTATCCCCGAGAACAACTCTCGCTCGAGGAGGGCGAATCTCAGGGTATGTTGGAAGAGGAAGCGTCAGCCCCCTGACGCGCAACACTCCCTGCTCGTCGTCAATGATGGTCTTGTACCGACAGCAGAAATCACGCCCGAGTATCATGTCGTAAACCAGCCCCGACACCACAGCCAACCGGGGACACACGAACGGCTCTTCCTTTATCAGGATTGGGACCTCACAGAGCACTTCGACGATGTTCAGAGGGCTGCCACCGGCCCCCTTCGCTGACCGCGAAGGTGTGATAACCTCACATCCCAGCTCTGTCCTCAATCTCTGTTGAAGACCGTCCTTAACCATTGAAAAATCTGCACCCGAATCGATCAGTGCCCATACCTCGAGGCTACCGAACTTGACCCGAACGGCTGCTGCAGTTAGTCGGGACTGGCGACACACAGCTGGCTCTTGTCCCACAGAACCAGCTGTTTCTAGTTTTCCGCCTGCTTGTTGTTTCTGGGAGCCTCTTTTGGTACCGCCCCCGGAATGCACTGCGTTGCTCGAGCCATCTGGTCGAGGAGAGAACGGCATGCCGCCATCCAGTGTCCGCTCTGACCACAGAGCAAACAGGTTGGGTGGAGTGGAACGCCAGCCCGTGCAGCAAACGGACAGTTTCTTCGAATGTGTCCCTCCCCTCCACACGAAAAGCATGTCACCTTGGTGGCCCCGCGCCTTGGCTGACCGCGGTGCACTGCCGGACAATCCCGCCGCATATGCCCGGGGGCGCCACACCCGTAGCAGGTGGCCCTATTGGACATGCCTCCTGTATTAGAGCCAGCGTTTGCAACCGCGAGTACATCCAAGGAAGATCTCAGATCGCCTATCTCCTGCTCCAGCTGAGCTATCTGTGCGTCTCTGTGATCCAGCATGCTGCCCACCTCCCCGGCATTGACTGCCGACACCGCTGAACCAAGAGAAACACGTCCTGCATGCCCATCTGCCAACGGGCCGGCTGCTCGCACCGCCTGGACTACCTCCTGGCGTTTGTGCAGCTCGTTCACCATTGACACTGCCTCTGATAGTGTCCCCGGGTTCCGGTAACATAATTTTGTCTGGAGCCACTCATCCCGAAGCCCACAAATGAACCGACCTGTGAGATTTGTCATAAAAAATCTGTTATCGGCCATCGCTTCGGTGGGGACTGGGGCTGCTTCGGGGAACGCAGCCCGACCCAGCTTCTCAACCCGATCTGCAAAACTCGCGGCCGTCTCCCCTGGTGACTGGGTGACCTGTCCCAGCGCTGCCTGTGCCTGCAGAGGGTCGACAGACTTTCCAAACCGAGCCGCGAGGCACGTTTTGAGTTTGGCGTAGGCTTTATTGACCTTGTACTGGGATTGCGCACAATCCAAAGCCACGCCATCCAACAGAGGTAGAAGACGCTTAACCCGCTCATCGTCCTTGTGTTCCGTAGTTAGAGACTCAAAACGGGATATCCACCCCTCCCAGTCGTCCGTTTCTATGCCTGCAAAGCGAGGGGTACGCGACACCAGAATGGTATCGTTGAAGTCCATGATAGGATAAATTCAGACACAGCACCCTCAATAACCTGAAAAATATACCTGATCAGCCCGCTATCCGGCTTCTGGAAAATATACCCACCAAGCCCACCGCTCAGCGACTGAAGAAAAAATATCTGCCAAGCTCACCGCTCAGCATCAGAAAATATAGCCACCAAGCCCACCGCTCGGCATCTACATATGCCCACTTATACACCGGAAAACCCTCCCGGCTATGGATAGCATCTAACAACAGACTAATAGTTCACTTTTAAACATATTCGTTGGAAATAGGGCTCACCTGTAAAGATGACGTCTGGAAGAAAGTCCTACCGACCGCGCCAGTGTTGCGGGAGCGCACACTGAAACTCAAACGTCTTCTCGTACTCTGTATTGGGCGTACACAGTGATAACAGCCGGTCGCCGTGACCGTCCTCGCCCGAATGCCCGCCGCGCCGCTCCCCGCTCCGGCCCACCGCCAGAGGCGGGTCACGTGACCCGGTGTCGGGTCAGCGGCCAAGGGCGGCGCCAGGCACGCGGCGCCCGGCGGTGCCAGGCAGCCGCCGCCCGTAACATATGCGAAATGCGATTCCTTAGCCGTCAATGCGACCTCGTTTCTGTCGCTGATAAACTCGTGCCGCTGATCCGGAGTGGTTAACGTTAAATCCCTGTCTATATTACCTTCTTTGGAATTATCGATCAAACCATAACTAGTTCAGCCCGTAAAAGGTTCTAAGGGCGCAGCAACCTGCAACAGACGTATACTTGCGAGTCAGTGGATGATAAGTATAACAGTCAAATTAACTTGCTTAATATTGTGAGTCTCCTAACCGTCTGTTAAAAATACACCTTCAGCCAGCAGCTCGCGATTTACGACATTACAGCCGACGCCTTCCCTTTGTTAACGTCATGGTACAACTGTAATGTTAGATGTCCTGTATATTGACAGTCCAAGTGGTAGCTTAAGCCTTATTATTAGCCAACTATAAACAGCGTTAAATTATTTGAATATATTCTGACGATGGTGCACTGCCGATTATATTGAAGTTTAAAAGTGATATTTAGGAGATTACTAGCTGATGCTTATTGAAATGGGTCATTTGTGATATAGGCACGTTATCTCTGGTTGCGATTCTTTTTGGACAACGTTTCCCATGTAGGAAATTACCTAAGGGTCATATAATTTACGTCCCCGATAGAGAACTGGTAAAGCGGTTAGTACTCAGTCATAGTTGGAGAAACGTCGCTGATATTGATTTCGTAATAGGATAGCTAGAAGGACATGGACAGGACAGGGAGGTGTCATTCCTGCAACAATGGGTCAGGACAGGCCAGGGAAGTGTGATCCCTGCAACAATGGGTCAGGACAGTTCTGGGAGGTGTGATCCCTGCAACAGTGGGTCAGGACAGGGAGGTGTGATCCCTGCAACAGTGGGACAGGACAGGACAGGGAGGTGTGATCCCTGCAACAGTGGGTCAGGACAGGACAGGACAGATATTAAATAGTATCGGAGCTTGGAGGAGAGGCATGACGGCTTGTGTGCCCGATCCTTGTATCGAAAATCTATCAGCGTGGCGAAACATGTGAATGAAAGTGCTCGTGGAAAATTATGCCCAGACCGAGTGATATCGGCTGGCCGCATATCACAGGGAGGTTACAATTAGTAAGTCCGAGACTGCGGGTGCCAAATGCCAGAGGATGATAGGTTGGCGCAGAAAAGGAGGGCGAGGGAGGAAGGATAAGAGGGAGGAGGAGGCCGGACGTGCCTCAGAAGTCACTCTAGGTTAAAGGGGAAGATCTCCTCTAGAAATTCTCGGGCGCCCGCAGTCGGTATATAGGCAAGGACATCCGCGTGGCTCGCCGTCGATGCCGGTCGATGTTAACTTAGAAAGTTGGTCCGGCGGAGCCAGGTCGTGGCCCGGATGGAGGTCAGAGGTCCGGCGGAGCCCAAGGTAGGCCCGGATAGAGGACCCAGGTCCGGCGGAGCCCAGGTCGGAGGCCCGGACAGTAGGTATAGGAGCCTCTCCCGGACAGAGAGGATAAGACGAGCAGTAAAGCGTAGTCGGTGTTTCATATAAGTCCTATGGATAAACTAGCTCCCTTCTAAAGTAGGAACCGGACGGATTACGTTGAATACATATATTCTGGGCGGCCCACGCAGCAATGCTGTCGTTCAGCGGAGCGCTAGTAGGATTTCGTATTGACGAGGACATGTATCCTACCTGGGAGTCACTCATCCAGCTGGCATCCGGCACTACTGGGAGGGAATTTTTTGGGACGGACAAATAATTATGGGGCGAATGAAAGCGGAATGTCTGTAGCTGGGAAAGTGGCAGTGCGGATGATGACGGATAAATCTTAGGTTAAGGCCCAGTAGGAGTAGTCCGAACTTTGCCTGGACAGCCGTACGGATCATCACTCGAAGGAAAGCAAAACTTAGCGACGCTGGGCGTAAGACAAAGTGGGCGATTTTGGCTTTGGAGGTGAGCAGGGGTTCGAGGGGATGGGTAACTGGACGGATGACCTAACTTACGATCCGACTTACGATTGTAAAGAGATACCTAATCACGAAAGTTGGCAATGGTCACCAGGGCGTCACAACTGACGCTAATCCTACCCCTTTTCCCGTTGTACCGTCCTCACCCTCATGGGCGAGACACTGCCCCTCCCGTCCTCGAGCAGTGAAATGGCATGTCGGTGAACCAGCCTATACGATGGACCAGGATGATCAGTCTCTCAAAATTTAAAAGCATCTACCACCATCAGATGTTTTGTACGCGGCAGGGGATCTTGCTACGCTACGCTATACCTACATCAAGACATCTGTCTCTACATCTACGCTATGCTACACCTACATCTCTACATCAGTTTCTACATCTCCCATCACTTCTAGCAGACCTACGAGCCGGACAGGTCACTGCAGGTCACTGCAAGTCACTGCAGGTCGCTGCATGTCACTGCAGGTCACTGCATGTCACTGCAGGTCACTGCAGGTCATGACAGGTCACTGCAGGTCACGGCAGGTCACCGAAGGTCGAGCTGACGAAGAGGACAAGAGGGATCAGCAGTTCCCAGTACAGCCAGAGGGAGCAGCAGCTTCCCATGACAGCTGGTGGAGCGGATGCACTCTTCGTCTCCCATTTCTCTTCTTTCTCTTTAAACCCCCGCTCCCCTTCTACCTTCTTCTCCATTCCCCTCTCCCTACAATGTATCCCCCACTGCCATCCCACTCTACAACGTACCCCTCCCTCCACACGTCAGAGTGGAGCGGAACCCGGCCCAGCTCCTTGTTCCCTATCATACCCTCCCACTCTCTCTACCCCTATGACCCCTCTGTCATTCCCCAACGCTACAGTGACACCGGACGAAATCAACCGGTATTTTACGTCTATTGGTGTAGTAACTCGTGACGAGGTAGCTGCGGAATTCAGACAGTCAGGCCGACCGCCCCTCCCTACACGCCTACCTCGCGTGAATGCGGGTGCGATGACTCTCGCCCCCTATCACCATGGAACAGCTGAAGCGTGTCATTTTGTCAATACCAAACAAAACATCGCCCATTCATGATAATATTGCGATCAAAATTGTTAAACTCATTCGATATAATCGGTCATCGGTCGGAACCATCTACGCATCATCAATAAATCGTTTGCATCTGAAACCGTGCCCGCCAGCTGGAAAACAGCTGTGTCACCCCTATTCACAAGAGAGGTGATCCGTCCGAATGCTCAAATGTTAGGCCTATAGCGCAAGTTGCTAGTATTTGCAAAGTTGTTGAGACAATTGTTCATGATCAGCTGACATTGTACGTCAGTGAACAACATTTATTTAGTGAAGATCAGCATGGCTTCAGAGCGAAACACTACTTGCACCGCTCTTTTAACTATCACGGACAATATTTTAAAGGGCATGAACGATTCCGGAATTACTCTCTTGACCTTGATTGACCTAAGTCGATGTTTTGACGTTGTTGATCATGAGACACTGCTTAAAAAACTGAAACTTTACCAAATATCTACAGGCTGGTTCCGCAGCTACCTAAGCGATCACTTAAAACGTACGAGAATTGGGGAAAGCCTATCTGCCCTCTGTCAATAACCAATGGAACTTTTCAGGGCACTCGTCTGGGCCCCTTCTTTACAACATTGCCTCTAATGACATCTGCCATAATCCTGCCGAGATGGACGGGTTTCGCATCACAACCGTAAGGTACGCTGACGATACGCAACGGACGGTAACTGGGCCTCGAAATCGCATCACCGAAATGTCGCGATGTTTAGAAAATGTGTTAGATACGATGGTTACCTGGTTCTTACAGAGCGGCATGAAAGTTAATGCAACTAAGATGGAGTTGAAATTCGTCATACATTTCCGTCGCGCTCGCTCGTTCATCGCCAGCTTCGGCGTCTTACTGGTAATAAACGATTTGCACTTAACTGGATTTAATTTTAGGCCCCATCTGCTGGACCACGCTCGGAGACGATCCAAATCCTCCTGAGCAGTTTACCATCAGACGGGGATTCCATTTTTCGGAAAATATTAACGTCATCTGCGTACATTAGACAGGCTGACTGGATGTGCCGGGGCAGATCCAGTCAGCAGATCCAGTTGCAAGCAAGAGCACTTGCTTTTGCATTGATGGATGATTAAAAACAAACTTTCTTTAGTAAAAGTTGCTTAGATTTTCTTCTATATCAGGAAATGTGTAAATTTTTGCGCTGATTTCAGGCGGTTTGGGGGGTATGGCCCCTTTTCCCCTCCCCCCCTGGATCCGCCAGTGAGCAAGAGTGATCGTAAATGTTGTAGGTTACCGTGATAAGGTGATGAAGCGGTCGGTGCAGCCCACACTATATATTTTACACAAAGCTTTCGGTAACAAATAACATGTTCACTAAGGTGAGTGCAGGAACGTCAGGTCGTCATCACCGATATAAACCGTCTAAAGATTGCCCAAAACAACATATTCAAGTGAGTATTTCACCACGATCTCTAGTTAATGTTAATCTATATTATTAATTATAAGTTGTCCGTTCATCCGTGCGTGCGTGCTTGCGTCATCCACAAATGGGCTCCACAAATAACTCGATAACGGTTGAAGTTTTTCTCGAAAAAACGCCTAGAAATCGGTCAAAATTGAAAAAACTCACCACGCGAAAACCGCTTAAAGAGACATGGCCACCTTTCTTAACCCGGCAGTCACTGGAGTATATTCTGTAACACGACTCACGAAACGAAGTGAAGCTTTTTTGTGAAACTCTGAAGCTTTTTTTGTGAAAGTGAAACTCACGAAGTGAAGCTTTTTTAGACCCCCCCCCCCCCCTGGTATCTTCAGAACCAATGATCGCAGCGGGACGCGCAAGGCGGCATTCCAAAGCGCTCAATGAGATAAACCTAACGCAAACTTAACAAATTCAAACTAAGGTCACATGTCAGGTCACGGTCAAGTAAACCGTTAAAATCGAGATATTTGAGTTTATGGACAATACTTGCCATCCATGGATCTTCGATTGCGCCTATAATCATCTAAAGTGCTGTCAAAAATGGTATGATCAAAGTGGTATGATACGTATCCCACATGAGCTAAAGTGAGATTGTTGGAAAAGATCAAGGTCAAGTCAGGTCACAAAAGGTCACTACACACAAAATATCTACGAAAGTCATGCAGCACATGTTTCATGGATGATTTTACGCGTAGAATTCGATAGTGGTAGTCATTTTACACTCGACTTCATTAACGTGAAGGTAGTGTCAAGTTCAGGTCACTGAAGGTCAAAATTTGAAATTGATAAATCGAAATGAGAAGAGCATGTTTCTATATCAGCTTTATCTAACAAAAACAGTGCTGGCATTTATTTGTCTGTATCTGGTCAATAAAAGCCAAAAAAAACGCAATTTCAAAATATGACGTCTTGATTTACCCACACTTTATATGCCATGACAGTCAAAAAGATGATGTAATTTTGAAATTTGGTATGTAGTTGCCCATATGTCGTTATCTGACATATGTTCCGTTTTTTTTCAATATCTTTGAAAAATGTGATTTTGTGAGCATTTGAAAAAGGGTCAAAAACCAAAATTTCGAAATTTCGAGATAGCTAATTTGTAGCCCTTGCAATTTTCTACCATTGAGCGTTTTTCGATTGTATTTTGCTTCAAATGCGGCATTTGTACGGCCTGGCAAAGTTTAGCCGATTTGGTGTCAAAATCGTGTTTAGTGACGTCACTAAATTAACTATATCTCGATAAATTTCTGACGATTTTTTCTCTCTCTCAAAAGGTGTAAAAATGATGCCCGGAAAGGTACTGAAAGTTTGCGTCGATATCTGCATAGTTATTTAGATATTCCTAATATTCCTAAGGGGGGCTACCCCCCCCCCCGTGACTCGCGGGTTATTGAAGATAGAGAAAAGGAGAGGTGCCAAAATCGAGCCTTCCGGCACTCTGGATGAGACAAGTTTCCAATCGGATGTTTTTCCGTTGACGATGACCCTCTGGGGCCTATCGGACAGGTACGAGACAAGCCACTTTAGAGCGCTGTCAGTAACGTTGTATGACTTTTCAAGTTTGTGGATGATGAGCGTGTGATTTACGCTTTAGAATGCGGCCTAATAGTCAGTGTAAATGGCGTCTGTCTGGTACCCGTCCGATATGGCCTCCCACGCATGCTTTAGATACGTGGCAAAGTTGGTGGTACATGAGCGCTTGGGAATAAAACCATGCTGCTCGGCGCATAAAACAGGCGAGACGTGGCGAAAAAGCGTATCGTACACACAACGTTCCAGTGTCTTCCCGAAGAGACTGAGCAGGGACACAGCTCGGTAATTTTAGGCCAACTTTTTTGTCGCTTTTTTGAAAATAGGGATTATGTTCGCCTGCTTCCATCTAGTCGGGAAGACAGCAGAATGTATGGACGCAGTGCAGATCTTGGTGATAGGCACCACCAGCTCCTCAGCGCACTCCACTATCACACGGACGCTTATATTGTCGGTCGCGCAAGCTTTGTTGGGAGTAATAGGAGGATTGCGCTCCTCACTGCGGTTTCTGACATGCAGTCGTGATAAAGTTCCTAAGTTGTAAGTAGGAGCGTCCGGGAGCTGGTTTACAGAGGGATCTGTGAATTTAGCTGCAAAAGCCTCGTTTAACAGTGTCGCGCGTTCATGGTCTCCGGTTACAGGGTTATCATCCGCATCACATATGACAGGTGATATCGAAGTTTTTTTAGTGACACATTTAATGAAAGACCAATAGCGTTTCGAGTTAGGGCGGAAGTCGTCGGTGAGTTTGCGCAAATACAAAAAGTATCGGTGCGTGAACATGCAAAATACAATGCGAAAACACGAGCAACTGGCCACCACCGGACCCTTCCAAGAATCTTCGGGCCTGACCTTGATCTGAGCTTGACATTAACCTTACTTAAATGAGGTCAGATGGTAAAATGACTATCACTATCGAATTATACATGTAACATAA
>JAXIVJ010019025.1:5000-21142 GCA_036785665.1 Chirona hameri | reverse complement strand
GCAAATGCCCCCCACAGGAATCTGGGAGGGGCATTAAATACAAGTATGCCCCCGCGTGTTCCCTGCACTGAACGTGAAAAACAATGATCTTAGGTCAAAAACTTAATAAAAACGGAAGTTTTTTCTGTGTGATTGAATTTGAAGTTTGTATGTATCCCTTGCTTTCAATGATAGCGCATCTGATGCAATTCAAGCAGCCCCGGTGACATTTATAACCCGCGCATGCTGGGGGGAGAATCTGCCACTCCTGGATTTCTCAATAACTTGAGAACTATGACAGATATCAACGTCAACCTTTCAGTACCTTAGGCTGCATCAATTCTACGTCTTCTCACCAAATTCCAATGCAATTGATGTAGTATTTTTGGGAGATAATGACGTTGCCATCATGTCAACGCCATTTTTGGTGGAAGATTGGATAAATGTTTGAGAATAATCGCAGAAAATAGAGTTTTGAAGCAAATTGAAGAAAAAAACGCTTAAAGAAAGGAAGTGACAACTTCTTCAAGATTGCTATCTCGGATTTGTAAAAGTTTGTGTTTTTGACCCCAAAAAATTCCAAACCTACTGTTTTTGTTTTCGGAGAAAAAAAAATCCACGAAATCAATTTTTGTGAATTTGAAAAGTGAATTTCTTAAGCTCGAATACTAAAATAAGGTGACCGACCCAAAACCGCAGATAAAAAATGTGGGTACCTTTTAGTCACAAAAGATGCCCCACCCCCCGAGAGAGGCTGGATCCGCCAGTGTTCGGCCCCCTAACCGTTTTGAAAAATCGACACGGCTGTTTCAAACCATTTGCACTGTTACTAGTTGTTTGTTACAGTTTGGTTCATATGTATACAGTTATTATGATCATATTTACTATTGAGCGCTGACTGCCACCGGCCATCGTGATTTACTATCAGAGGCTAATATGTATATGCAAAACTACCTTCATTTCAATATTTTGCATCATACCGAGATGTGTAACCAGGAAAAGACCTGAGGCTTGGATCCATTCACGGTCTGGTTCCAATATTACAATTTCGTTTTCCACGACCTAAAATTAACATTTCTACGCCGCTTCGCGGCGTCACATCGGTGGCCATCATCATAACGAAGCCATCGTCATCGTATTCGGTTCCTCATAACGCTGAATTGAAATTATAGCATGTTTAGCTCTTATCCCACTCAGATAAATTTTGACCCTAAAAATCGGGGCATTTCAAGAGTACCAAATCGGTACTATTTTCACGGGTTTTTCAACATTGTGAAAACAGTACCTTTATCCAAACTGGGTAACAATATCCAAATAATTCAGGTTGCATGACTCCATTCTACATTTGCATACCCTAACATGCCTGTTAAAGGGAATAGGTCACCTTGAAAGTTGTCTTGAAGTTCAACCATTAGGTGCATCTTGAGCTCAAAACTACGAACATGACTTTGGTTTGGACAACTGATGATATATATGGAGAAAAAAGTAAGTTTTCTCTTTCTATTTCACGAGAAATCGTATGATAGCAGCTGGCGTTCTGGCTCCGCCACCGCTCCGCCTGACGCCAAGTACAGTCTCTGACAAGGGCCACCGCGCCGCCCGGGCGGCTGAGCGGATATTAACGAGGCGTCGTGACCAGAGACTACGTGCCAGAGAGTGTACCTGCCTCCGGCGGCGAGCCGGCGGCGGCGAGCGGCGAGCGAGATGCCCCGATCGTGGCCCGGAACAGCGGATATGAAACCGGGCCCACTAGTCCTGTGTCGAAATTACTTAACGTAGGGAGGTAATTCTTTCCACCACAACCCATTTTGAGATCTGCTCTACAAATCTGCTATCTCAGTCCAAAACTCCATGTTAAAGGTGAACTATTCCCTTTTAGAATACATCCATGTTTCCGGGTACCGTGACCCTATTTTTTGTCTGCTCAGAATACACCAGTATGTCAGGTTTGTTTACCCTTAAATTCCTGCTCATGCTACCCCGAATGGTCTTATTCTACACGATTCCGGTCATTCACACAGCATGGTGTCAGCTTAACCGATTTTTCTGCTCACGTTACACCGTTTTTCGAGTATTCGTGTACCCAAAATACCGTACGGAATAGTACCAAATCGGTACTATTTTCACGGGTAACTTTACCACTGCATTATTTTGTCGGTACCATGCGAGTTTGTTTACCCATGGATTTTCTGAAGAAAAGGTGTGTTTTCCTGAACGACATGTATTTTCCAAATAAGGATATCCGTTCGGATATCGCCTTCATGCGACAAGAAAATGGCATGCATTTGCAGAACATCACTTGTTAAGACAGAACAAGGGATACCGAGTGTGGCAGCTGATCACAATACAAAAGGAAACTGTACGTATATGCTTTGGATACGGCTCATTGAAAGCTTTCGATTGCCGCCTTGCGCGTCTCGCTGCGATTATTGGTTCAGAAGATAACCGCGGGTGGGGGTGGGCGGAAATATCCCCCCCCCCCCTCAGTGAGGCGCGTTCGGCTGGAGACCCCAGCGGGGCGCGGGGTTACCAACCTCAACCAGTGCAATATGCAATTCCATACCAAACAATAATTAGAACGCATATTCATGTTAGAAACAAGACTGCCAAAGGTACTGGAGATCGCATACCTTTAGGACTATCCTATACCCATCGTGGCCGCGGTGTCCGTGATCGCTTTCTGGAAGCCGCTGACTCCTTCACGAAAGAAGTCCTCCTCGCCAGAAAGCCTTCCAAGCTCCTTCTTTAACTGCACAAGATTAGTGCGAACACAGCACCAATATTAGGCACGATAGTGGAAATGCGTCGGCACAACATGCAACACCTCCCTCCGCTGTAACGGTCTGGCGCCGACTGCCAGCTGCGCGCGCCATTTGATTTGAACTGGAGTTGCACGTGCGGGACTTCCGGTCAAACCGCGCGGCGGGTTATCGTAACCGCTGCAGGTAATGCTACACCGTTGCATCTCGGCGATGTGTTAAATATACCAAAGATATTGTTTCTCGAATACCCCTAAACCATCCAGTATATGTGTACCTGTAATTACAGTTCAAATGACGCAATTGCATTGTCATTAAGTGTATGTACTCCCAGTGGCGTCGCCGACGGAGGGTGCGGGGGTGCGCACCCCCCACTTTTTCTGGGCCCGGGATGGGCCCTTTTCGGGGCGCGCAGCGCTCCGAAAAGGGCATAACGCAAAATCTCCAACCCGAATACCCTGTTTGGGCCAGTGTCGGAGCAAAAAAAAAAAACAATACAGTATTATAGCAACATTTCCGCTACAAATAAATCGCAAATTCCTTTAAAACAAACCTATTTTTTCACGTCTGGCGGGAAATGGTAGCAAAATGGTAGTACATAATTTCAACATAAACCGACCAATGTGTTACATACCGACCAATGTGTTTGAAATAGATATCAATCTAAACGCAAACCAAACCAAATTAAATGTATTTTACTTGAAAAAAAGAAGAATCAATACGCGAAAAAAGGAGATTCAAATGAAAAAAAAAACATTTTCCTTTGACTATTTGTAAAGAAACAATGTTTTTATATTGATTTTGTTCTCTTACCATACATACTTGTATGCTTTTTAAGCAAGTTGATGTGTCGTTAAATAACAACAACAAACAAACGAAAATATTTTGAACAAGTGTGTGTCTGACGTTTCACGCTTTGTGAGATTGAGATGATATTTAGGTATTTAGGACCATGAAACGAAAACAACCTTCAATTTTGGACATGTTTAAGAAGAGGTAGGTACCTAGGTATGGCTTAATTTGTTACCGTAAAACGGGGTGAAGTGAGACAGGTGGGGTGAAGTGAGACAGAAATTAATGCTTGCGGAACAGATACTTCCAGTGTGCGGAAATCCACCAAATTTTCACACGATTTGGACCCAACCAAGGCCTCAAAAGAGTGTGAATTTTGGAGCCTTCTGCTCAAAATCAAAAGTACCAGATCGTCATGAAATTCTGTCTCACTTCACCCCACCTGTCTCACTTTACCCCGTTTTACGGTATCAAAAATGGCCTTCTGAAAAACTGCATTGGATCATTTTGGCCTTCCAATGCTGGTGTACCTAGGTAAAAGTAGAAATGATTGTGTCTATGTTTGGATGCAATACAAATTGTATGTGGTAGGTAGGTAGGTACCTATGTGTGTGCTAATTTCAGGCATTTCATCATAAATATCTTGATCCACTTGGATCACTCTAATATTATAAAGACATAAAGACATAAAGACATGACGGACCAACAAAAGGCCACAAGGGCCCATCGAGGTTGGCCCGATCCCACCCCAACCCCATGCCAACAATCCTATGAATTTAGCTGACCTCTTCTATAGAAGAGGAGGCCCGAGATTATAAACTCAGTGGGCTTCAGAACAGTCTGGCACTTCCAATAGGTCAATAATACCTAGACAAGGCTCCTCAGCTGCAGGTGCTCTGCCGAAGCAAAAAGCCCCAGAGCCTAGCCGACGCGGTAAAAGCTGTGGCCGGCATGGAGAAGACCGCGCAGCAAATGCTGCCAGACGCAGTGAAGCTGGTCAAGCTGCTGCTGACCCTGCCAGCCAGTTCGGCGACTGTTGAGCGCAGTTTCAGCGCCCTCAGGCGACTGAAGACGTGGCTACGCAGCACTATGACGCAGACCCGCCTGAACGCTGTCGCAGTCTGTCACGTTCACCGTGAGCGCGTAGCCAACGTCGATCTCGACAAGGTGGCAGCTGCCTTCGTCCAGCTGAACCCGCGTCGACAGAAGGTGTTCGGCCGTGTGAAAGTGTGAGCCTCCGCATAGTGGTGACCCTGGGCGAAGGAGCCGCCGTGCTCACTACCGACACTCGGCAGACGACAGACAGTTAAATCGTGTGAAAAATACAAAATGAAAAAGGCATTTATTTGCCATTTTCAGTGCCATTTTTTTGGCACTGGAACGACTGATCTGCGCATCGGACCTGGGGCGGCCGTGTCATAGCATTGTATGGCACGCAAAAGATCCCTCCGGACGGCCGGAGCCAAAATTATCCGTTGAACTGGGCGGACTGGAAAGGTTGGGGTGGAGGGATCGGGTTCTATGTGACAAGTACAAAAGTACTTTACTTAGTCCTCTATCCAATATCCATTTTTACAAACCGTTTATAAACAAATGAAAAAATAGTCCCTTTTGAAAAAATAGTGGACCAAATCCGGGGAGTTTTTTAGGGGTAGGTAGGTTTGGTGGGCCCCCGGCTTGGGCCCGGGCCCCTGCCAAACCGGCACCCCCACTCAAAAATTATCGGCGACGCCACTGTGTACTCCCATGTGGGGTAGCAGTACTCAGCATTGCGCTCATTAATTTGGGTAATTTTTACCTTAGTGATTGAAGACATACCTCTGATATCCGGGTAATCCTACTCCACGAGGTATATTTAATCGATGGAGGTAGGTATACCGGCATAAATGATGTACGTTTACCCAGGTATATATTTCGTAACCTATAAAACCAGGGTTCCCCTACTCTGCTGAGTTTGTTTACTCCACGAGTGGGTCAATATTTATCTGTGTGTATACATGGCCCACCGCCTATATTTCTGGGTTTTAGCAGGAAAACCTGTTAAAAATAATTATCGCCGGTTGACGGCGCTAAATAACAAGTAAGGTAGCATATCTCTAGATCGAGATCTCTCATTAGATGCATTTTTCTGAAAATCTCGTTTCCTATTTGACGGAGGCGGCGAGTGATAGCATTTTCACACAGCTTGGAGATTTGGCTTGTATTCTGCATCGCCTAATTATACCTTCTTCAGTTAACAAATTTGTAGGCGACGATTTTCGAGGAGCCTGCAAAGTATTAGTTGTATTATTAAGTATTAGTTAACTTATTATTAAGTATTAGTTAAAGTATTAGTTAACAAATTTGCAAATTATTGCCCCATCCCCTGGGCAAGACGATGCCAGTGACTGACTGTCGATGGGGCAAAACGCCCCATCCCCTCAAACTTGGCTCCTATGGAGAGTAGGCGAAAACCAAAAATACCGTTCGATAGCTCGCCGGAATTAATATGGAAACTATTTCGTCATTTTTTTTGCTCAGGTCAATACTTAGGTCAACAGAGGTAGTCAAAGGTCACCATGGTAACTCCTGGAATCTGTCTCAGATTTCCCCAAGTATCTCGGGAACTATGATAGCTGGGAACAAACGGAAAAAGCAATCAAAGGCTCTTTAAATATGCATTCGCTGGGCTTATGTCCATTATTTAGATCAGTTGAACAGTTTATAGGCACAATAGGTCATCAACGGTTAAGCACGGGGCGTCTAGCCCCAAGACGAAATGGGGCGTTTTACCCCATTGCGTGCTTTCGATGAAAAGCGAGCCAAGCCCAAAAACGTGCATGAACCCATAAATGAGCAATAGACCTTATCCTACATCAGATTCTGACCTTTCAGTTGGCTTGAATTATCTGGAAGAAAAGTGTTGAGAGAAATAATGCTCCTGGTCCATTTCAGTACTGAAATAACAGAAAACGCTCCAAAAACAGACTTTTACTTATATCTCTGGAAAGCGTCGCAGAAATTATGTCGCCTTCTATGAGTTCACTGACCATATGTTGCTTGTTTTGTGGAGCAGAATATTTTAACCCGGGACCTTTTAAATTCCGAGATATCTTGGTGAGGCGTTTTACCCCGATTGGGCGTGTTCCCCATCTTACCCTACCTATTATAACATGAAAATCCACATACTGCAAAATCCAGTGCTGCAAAAGCTTAAATACGCGCACAAAAATGGGGGTTCATTTTTTCGTCATTTCAGCCGACCCCCTACTCAAAAATGTTCGGCGAAGCCACTGCTAGAGGAGAAAGAAGCCGGACCTTAGTGTGTACCATAGCAACTGCGTGGGGAGGGGGGGGGGGGGGGGGGGCGTACATGCGCCGGACTACAGACCTGCCCCACCTTGGTAAGGTGGGTTCGAGACGCTTCGGCGCTCGCTAAATTCTGCCAGTGACCAGAATGCCAGTGACCAGAAAGCCAGTGACTGAATTGCGCGATGCCAGTGACTGAGTTGCGCGATGCCAGTGACTGAGTTGCGCGATGCCAGTGACTGAATTGCGCGATGCCAGTGACTGACTTGCGCGATGCCATTGACTGACTTGCGCGATGCCAGTGACTGAATTGCGCGATGCCAGTGACTGACTTGCGCGATGCCAGTGACTGAGTTGCGCGATGCCAGTGACTGAATTGCGCGATGCCAGTGACTGAATTGCGCGATGCCAGTGACTGACTTGCGCGATGCCAGTGACTGAATTGCGCGATGCCAGTGACTGAATTGCGCGGTGGTGTCAGGCCCGCGCAACACGCTTATCTTAGCGTCAGTCCTGAGGCCATTCTTATACAAACAAATATAGCCGTGGCTCGATTTTTTTTTAAAGAATGGCCTCAGGACCCGGCGCGGGAGATGTTTAGCGTCGAGACAGCGCCTTGGAAATGCAGCAGCAAAGCTATATAATGCAGTTAATATCAGTGGCGGATCCAGGATGGGGGGGGGGGGTCATGGGGTCATTACCGCCCCCTCCCCTTGGTCAGTGGGCACCACCGCGCCGGGGGTACCAGGGGCACCACCAACACCAAAAAAAAAAAAAAAAATGAAGCAAAAAAAAAGAAAAAAAAGCACAAAATTCAACACAAAATCCCAAGTAAAGCAAAAACTGCTGCGTCGCTACGCGGCGCACATCATTTTCAGTGTTCTTTGAACCAAGGGCACCACCACGCCGGTGTACCAGGGGCACCATCACGCTGGTGTACCAATGCCACTACCGTGCCGGCGTACCAGGGCCACGACGGCGCCGGTGTACCAGGGCACCACCGAGCCGGTAGGCGCCACTGTGGGGCGAGGAGAGGCACCGGGGCACCGTGCCTCCTTGAATCCAGGAGGGGAAAATAATGACCTGGTGCCCCCATGAAATCACAAGCATTGGTCGCAGGAAAAAAAAAATATATCGGGAAATGATGCTAAAATAGAATTGCTAAATTATGAAGAAAAAATGTCCCTTCATGCCTTCTGTCACTTGGGCTATGAAGGGGCACCAACGTGCCTTTATACCAGCGGCAACAACGTATCGGACTCGACGGGCCCTGAGGGCCCTCGGGAGTCGGGATCCGCTTCCATAGGCGGTGGAACAGGGGGGGGGGGGCATCGGGCACCGTGCCCACTTGAATCCAGGAGGATGGGGAGGCGGGGCACCCATGCCCTGGTGCCCCCATCAAATTGCTGAAAACCCACCTATTTTATGCGAAATGGTGCAAAATTAAGGGACAAAAAGCGCATATTTAAAGCGCATATTACATACGTGCGTCCTGATAAATCCTCGATGTCACGATGTTAGTTGACTATCGTTTTAGGTCGCGAACGAACCCATAGGGCCCGCCATTTTTTATAATGTCGTTCATGGCTGGAAATCCATTGAACGTATTTGAAACTGGTAAGCAACTGCACCCAATTGCAGTTATACTTTTGTGATTAAAACGTCTAAAATATCACATTTTTGTGCCACTGCCGCGAGATTCCTTCTATCTTGCCGGTGGAAGAATCCCATTGAGTGGCTGCATTGGTGCCCTTGGGCTGATATATATATATATAGATTATAGAACCTTTCGATTTTTTTTAAGGTATAGTTATCCAGACCAAAACAAAATAAGCAAACAATTCCGGGCTGCTACGCGGCGCAAATAAATCAGTGTTCTTTTCCAGTACAAAATGATCTAATATAGACTGTACCTACACACTGTTGACCGCGGGGGGGGGGGGGGGACATGGGGCCATGACCCGCCTTTGGCCTTAAATGGGATTGGGGGGCAACATGTCTTTTGATCCCACCTTTTGCTCCAGATATATTTCCTCGTTTTGACCCTGCATCCTGGTTCCAATAGGAAAAATCAGTTCCCAGCACGCTCAAAACCTCAAATTTTTCCACCGCTTCGCGGCACATTATCATGGGTGTTGCATGGGTGTCCATTTTGCGTAAATACCATTTGTAGTTGAGCCTTTGTGATACATTTTCTTCAAGCCCTTCCCTTCGCAAAATCCTGCCCATTTTTTAGTTTAAGAACATTTTTGAAGTCCGCTCGAGACACAAAGCAATACGATACACTGCTATCGCATGCATAAAATTTAATGCTAGTAAAAAACGGCTATCCCCCTCTCCTGGTCACGAACCTCTCTTGGTCAGTTTGCATCAGCCGTCTGGGGCCGCCCTTGACAGTACAAATTATATATTGTAGCACCATCCACGGCACTTTAAATGATAGAAAGGGTACGACTGATATTGCAAATACCAATAGCCAACGTTTTGTCAACTACAAAAAAAATTGCTGAAATAGGGGCCCCTCAAAATATAGTGGACCAAATCCGTCGAGTTTTCATATTTGGGTATAGGTAGGAGCACCACTGCAATTGATGACCTCCCCCCCTTGAAAATTTTCTGGATCCGTCCCTGGCTAATATGCAGGTATTTTACTCACTGCCCAATCATAACACATTTCCAGTCCTGAGGCCATTCTCAGAGATAAAAATTATCGAGCCACGGCTCGATTTTTTTATAAGAATGGCCTCTGATCTCGGAAATCCATCCCATCAAAACATTCGAGCTAAATTTATTACAAAAAACGAAGATAGGTTTCTGCATTTTCTTGTCTCTTCTGTGGATGGTTGGTAACATTTAATGAAGAGATAATGGATTTTTTTGGGAATTATTTCGTTGTAGGAAGTCTGGTTTCCGGCATTTTGTTACCTCGAGTTGGCATTTTGTTACTTCGAGGCGCCGTAGTTGGCGATGAACGAACGATCGTGAAGGAAATGTATGGTGAATTTCAACTCGATCGGGCAAGGAGTTTCTGAGATCTAAAAAGGGTGCGCACGTGCAGAGGCACCCACCCCTGACTTGTGGGAAAGTGGCGGCTGAGAGGTCCCTACTCCCTAACCACACGCCAAATTCGAGAACAATCAGCTCAGCCGTTCCTGAGATATGTAATAGGGGTGTGCACGTGCGCACGTGCAGAGGTACCCCATTCCCGACTTGTGGAAAAGTGGCGGCTGAGGGGCCCCTATCCACACACCAAATTTGCACACAATCTGCCCAGCCGTTGCGGAGATTTTGTGAGAAACTCTTTTCAATACCCATCACGCGGCACGCGCCACGCGCAGTGGTAGTCACCCACGTCGGTCGGCACTGGTCTCAAACAGGGTAGGTTGGATGCCCCATCCAATGCTTAGCAAAGAAGTCCGCTTGTCAATCGGACGTGCGGTTGCAGAGATATTAGCTTCTCAAAAGCGTCGCCACGGGCCGGGCCGCTCATCTTCGGATGTTTCACATACACCACGGAAAGACGAGCGAGCGCGCTCCGCTCGTAATGATGCTTTGCAGACATGGAAAAATCAAGCCAGGCCTCGAAGCCGAAGCCGCAACAATCCCAATTACCGAAGCCGAAGCCGAACCCAGCGGCTTCTTAACTTCAAATATCAAAGCTGAGGCCAAAGACAATTCCTTCGAAATTAACAATAGCGAAGCGAAACTAAAAGACAAGTGTATCAGAGCTCAAAGTTGCGAAGCTGAAGCCGAACTCACTCATTAGCCGTTTTCACGAAGGATTTTGCGGGTGGGGCGTTTGTGGCGTTTGGGGCGATTGGGGCGATTGGGGCGATTTGGGCAATTGGGGCGTTTTGGGTAAATGGGTCTATAACTCGTAAGAACCCGGCTTTTCCCGGTGATTTTTTATATCAATCGTAACTTTATGAATTAATGCATTTTTCGGGAAATTCCATATGAATGATAACACCATAGTTTACTTAATATTAACAATTTCATCTTAAACTAGCTCTGGTGACGCCAGATGGCTGTGGTGGTTTGGGGCGTTTGGTGAGACTCCATCTTGCTCGAATCCCGGATGTTCGGGGTTCGGGAAATGGTCATATTTTGCACCGACATGATTTTCAGGAATAATAGTTTATTTCAATGCAAACTAGATGAATTGGTTCATTAATATTTTCAGTCATATTCCTTTTTGATAGCAAGGAATGGATTAATGATAATTAGCGATTTATGTTTTGATCATTTGTTGTAAGATGACGAGAATGCTGGCTCCGGCTCTGCGCTGGCTCCGCGCAGGCGCCGCCGCCCGGTAACCATGGCGATCACGTGACTCCGGCGCCAGCCGGCACGTTACCATGGCGACGAGCCAGCCGGTCGCCTGACGTCACGTTGCGCATGTGCAGAGCCTGGTCTGCGCCCAGCCATGCCGTCTGTTCGATCTAGAGCCGCCATTTTTGAGTTTTGAGTACCAGTGGCTGCAGAAAGCCCGCATGTTTCATGGGTTTATAAGTGCTTTTTCTGAGGTTCTTTCAGCTTTTTATGAGATTCATCAATTAATCAATTGATCAAATCAAGAACATTTGGTGTGATTCGTTGCTTAAATAAATGAGTAAGGATTGTTGCGGTTTTCAGAAACCAACGAAGTTACCGCTCTAAATTGGACGATCTCAGCGGGACGGAGCGACGATGAATTAAGGCCTGTCTATGCTTTTGACATTTGATTGCATTTTTATTCATAATATTATATTTCTTTGTCATTAATATCTTTAATTTTGCCCTAACTGTCAATTGCGTATTGTATTTAATCAAAGCTAGTATACTCGACACTCGTATACTTTTATCCTCTTTTTAGGGTGTTTGCGGTATGTTTTGTAGAAGGAACTAACACAACTCAAAATTGCCAGATTTGCTCCTGAATTTGAATATTCAAAGCAAACCAACGGGAAATATTGCATTGTAAGAGCATATACTTATTCATTAATTCATAAACTTGCGATTGATACCAAAAATAACCGGGAAAGGCATTGTTCTTACGAGCTATAGACCCAATCGCCCCAAACGCCCCAAACGCTCCATTCGCCCCAAACGTAAAATCCTTCGTGAAAACGGCTATTGTGAATTCTTAGAATTCGGAGATCAAGCTGTCCTGACAAAGCCGGTATTTGTTCCGTCTCAGAATGATAAATTTGAAATCAGAGCTCAAACTGCTCACTGTTGAGTGTCGGCGATTGAACCTCATCAAGCCGTTGTGTTTGTTGAAGACGAGATTATTCGAGAGAAAAAAAAAATCGAAAAAAATCTGAACTTCGGGTCAGTGGCTTCCGGAACCATGAAGGGGTGATGCGACAAATGACTTGGAAATTAGACACGATGGAGCTCATGCGCATGAACTTGGTATGAATGAAGCCAAAGCCGAGCCTAACGTTGGACATTGTGGCTTTGTGAAAGCGAAGTTGACACTGAAGCCGGCTCCGTTTCCATGGCTAATGATATGTGTTCCAGTACAAGACACAGTGACTCGTGAATGTGGGTAAATGGCGAATACATGGTGTAAATAGTTTTGCATGTATCGATGTTGCTGTTGTGCTTTGGATTCCTGACGTGTGATTTGTCAATGTGTTAGAGTGGAAAGGGGTTTCTGTTTCATGGGGGGGGGGAGGGTGTTGGAGATCAAATATTCACTTGTAAGAGTACCCGCCGCCGCATGTCACGTGCATCGAGTCAGCGAGAGAAAGAGTATACAAGGCGGTGAAAATGTGTGGAGCGACAGTCAGGCGGTGCCAGGGGGTGTCATAGCTATCTCCGTAACGTGGTGTCCACCCTGTCCCATGGCGTCACTTCCCAGCTCGATTTCCACCAATGCACAGTGGGCGTTCCGGCCGGTCTAGCCTCGCGGAACTAAAAAAAAAAATTACCGATTGTGATAACAAAATGTATATCAATCGACTGCAAAATGTCCATTGATCACCAAGATCACATTGATTTGATCATTCGATGTTTTTTTCGTAGAGGAATGGGACTTTAAACACAAGAGTTCACATCACCTTTAAAAACTCATCATTCACGGGCGATTTAAACATTCTGGCAAATGTGATGATGAGGCAATATGCTTGCATTTTCCGCACCTAGTGTGTTATAGTGTGATGTAATGATATGTTGTCGTGCATATGATAGTTAGATCTAGAAGATTGAGCAAATCAATAAGCCAAATAAATATTAAATATATCGCCTTATCTCTGTTGATGCCTAAAATTAATATAATTAAATTCGATAGTGCCGATATAATAAGTGTCATCAGGTAGCGAATCAAAACTAGCAAAAAGATGTGCACTGGGATCTTATATAACGGGTCAAGCTTGAAAAAGTTGCGCAAACTTGCGCCTTAGCCTTTTATGTAACATTTTGCAAGAAGTTTCCGTATTTACTTGAGCGCCCGGGTGTAGGAACCCAGCGCATGGTATATGATCTAAGCTCGCATTTGAAGGTTTTTATTTCAACGATGATATAAAACCACCTGCAAACTACAGCGGACTCAGAAGCGTCCTCATTGGTTGGTGGACAGACTGGCACAGCATCACAGCAGAGCGTCACAGCAGCAGTGATAGTGACTAGCTGTAACTCGTCATAGTGCTGTGAAATGTGTGAAGAATAAATAAATGTAAGATTCATGAACAAGGTCTACCTCTACACTCAGAAACCGTTTGGAGAACTTTAATGGAATGGTCTCCATCGAAAAGGCGTACAGGTCTCCTCGGAGCCATCTTGTCTCTTGTGAGACTATTTAGAACACGAGGGCGACTCGGAGAGCCACTTGGAGACACTTTGTCTCCGCCTGGAGACACTTTTTCTCCGCATGGAGACACTTTGTCTCCACATGGAGACACATTGTCTCCGCGTGGAAACCGATTTCTGGATTTTGGTCTTCTCCTGGATTTTGTTTTCCTGGAGACACTTGACGAGACCTGATGACCTGAGATGACCTCACTTTAAACATTCCAGAAGGGTTGCGCAAACAATGAGGGGATACGGATCGCGGGAAAAAATGGCGTCGCTCCACGTCGCCATTTTCGCGCCGCCGCGCCGGTATATATTTTACATGCAGCAAAAATATATTGATGCTTCGAATATTGTAATTTTGAGGAATAATACGGGTCTCTGACACTTCTTGATGTGTTTCAAACTTAAAACTTGCTGCCTGCAATATACGTTTCGCTCTCCTTCTACGCATATGAAATATTATCAAGATTTATACCTTGAAATCAATATTAATTATCTAAATATGAATTATCTAACTGTTAATTATCTAAAAATTAACGAATAAAATATGAAATACTTCGCTTGGATATTGATGCTTCCGTTCGTCTTAAGATCAGCATATAGCAAGTGTCCTATTGAAAATGTGTTTGTTTTAGTTTCGTCATGGACGTTTGTTTGTTTGCATTTGTTGCATCGTTTGTTTGCAGTGCACATTACACTAATTTGCTTAATAGCTGATTAAAGATGTCTATACTCACGGGTGGAGTTTCCTATTCAAATGGTGGGCCCCACCAACTTTGTGTTTTGCCCCACCAGCTTTTGTCAGATTTGAAGGTTTCCTGGCGTTGGAATGGCCATTTTTCACCTGCACTATTGAAAACAACCAGCCTTTAGGCTGGTTGTTGGTGAAAAAGTTGGTGGGGCAAAATGTCATACCTATATATAGGTATGACATTTTGCCCCACCAACTTTTTCTGGAAAGCTCGACCCATGCCTATATACTACGTGTAGCAATGGCTACGCATTTCTGCGCGCTAAAATGTTTTAGGAAAATTCATTCCTAATAAAAATGTTCATATCTGTTTCCGTTTTTCAATCGATCAATGTGTTGGGCCGTTTAACGTTTTAACATCAATAAGTAAACGAACGAAAAGTGCCCTTCCCCTTTGAGTCGCTGGAGTAGGAGGGGAACGATGAGTTTCAATTTGGGCACCCACAATCATTTTCATAAAACCACACCCCTGAGCGCCACCTGTTTGCTGTGGAGGTTTTTGGGCCCCTCAGTGGGTTCAATGGGACCCTGTTTTTGTTAGCCCCTAAGTGGACTCAATGGGCCCTGGACATGCTGGAGTGGCCCCTGGGTGGGTTCAATAGCCCCTGGGCAGACTGGCTATTAATTCACTTTTTTTTGGAAGGATTCAATTACTATTCATTTGGGAATATGAATGATTCAGTCACCGTTTGATTCATGAATGAACATTTTGAGAAATGATTCTTTCCGATGCAAGGAATAACAAAAAAAAAATCTTCTCAAATTAGGTTTGATTCACCATTGACATTGCACAGTCTTTTTTATTCAATCAGGCCTCGTTTCTATGCGGGTTTGTGATTCAATCATGATTCATGAATAAACCAATCCGGTGGTGAATCGGTTCTTCTTTGATTCAAGGAAATTGGATTGAACGATTCCAAACGATTCAATCGGAGTCGAGTCAATGACCATTGACCAGTCTGCCCCTGGGTTGGATTGAAACTGTCACAGCGAATAGGTGGTGCTACCATCGGGTCCACCAGATGGCAGGACAAGTAGCAATACCGTGAAATATCGTCATGCTACCAGATTGGTGCCAGTTTTCTGCAATTATCGCTAGATTTGGCACTTCTTTTTCTGCCTAAAAATATACGCGTGACTCGTGAGCAGTTCCTCACAGCCCACATTTTCACAATGCTTTATTCCAATACCTAAGCTGATTTTGGGACTAACGATACCAACAAACATCTTAAATGCATGAAAATGAGACGATTTTTAACTGTTTTGAAAATGGTTTTATTTATTAAATATTAGGTTTCTTATAACTTTACTAAAATTATTGAATATTTAGGGAAAAATAAGATTATATTTTAATATGCTATATGTATACGCATCAAATTTTACGTTCAACTTGTATCCGTCCTCTATTGGCCTTCTCTATTTCGAGCCTTTCCGGTTACGGCCTTGCGCTCGTTGTTCCAGATTATTATATGGCCGTGTTCCAGATTTCGTGGCGCCATGCTTAGATGGTAAGTTTTCCATGCTTTTGTTTTGCCATTTACGGTGTTGGTGCATGCATGTGATTTTGTGTGGATTAGATGAGTGCTTTCATTTTGTGTGACTAAGGAATCTGGGAGTGCTTAAAGGTCACAACATGGCGCACTTGGGATAATATACCAACGGGTAGAAAAGTAAGGAATGTAACGCCCAAATTAATTAGACAAGATATAATTTTTCTGGTAATTGCCTTGTCTTAAAAATCGGAAGGTATTGTTTGCTATCAATAACATGTATTTTCATAGATTATATCTATT
>JAXIVJ010019023.1:0-21148 GCA_036785665.1 Chirona hameri | reverse complement strand
AGACATAGACATAGACATAGACATAGACATAGACATAGACATAGACATAGACATAGACATAGACATAGACATAGACATAGACATAGACATAGACATAGACATAGACATAGACATAGACATAGACATAGACATAGACATAGACATAGACATAGACATAGACATAGACATAGACATAGACATAGACATAGACATAGACATAGACATAGACATAGACATAGACATAGACATAGACATAGACATAGACATAGACATAGACATAGACATAGAACATATACATATACATATACATATACATATACATATACATATACATATACATGTACATGTACATGTACATGTACATGTACATGTACATATATACCTACATATACCTACATATACCCACATATACCCACATATACCCACATATACCTACATATACCTACATATACCTACATATACCTACAGATACCTACATATACCTACATATACCTACATATACCTACATATACCTACATATACCTACATATACCTACATATACCTACATATACCTACATATACCTGGGAGGAGTGAGGGAGGGGGCACTCCTGGTCACCTGCTATTGGGTGGCGGCATAGAAAAAAAAACTACATATACCTACATATACCTACATATACCTACATCTACCTACATATACCTACATATGCCTACATATACCTACATATACCTACATATACACCTACATATACCTACATATACCTACATATACCTACATATACCTACATATACCTACATATACCTACATATACCTACATATACCTACATATACCTACATATACCTACATATACCTACATATACCTGCATATACCTGCATATACCTGCATGTACCTGCATGTACCTGCATATACCTGCATATACCTGCATATACCTGCATATACCTGCATATACCTGCATATACCTGCATATACCTGCATATACCTGCATATACCTGCATATACCTGCATATACCTGCATATACCTGCATATACTTGCATATGCCTGCATATACCTGCATATACCTGCATATACCTGCATATACCTGCATATACCTGCATATACCTGCATATACCTGCATATACCTGCATATACCTGCATATACCTGCATATACCTGCATATACCTGCATATACCTACATATACCTACACATACCTACACATACCTACACATACCTACATAAGCCTACATATACCTACATATACCTACATATACCTACATATACCTACATATACCTACATATACCTACATATACCTACATATACCTACATATACCTACATGTACCTACATATACCTATATATACCTACATATACCTACATATACCTACATATACCTACATTTACCTACATACATACATACATACATACATACATACATACATACATACATACATACATACATACATACATGCATACATACATACATACATACATACACACATACATATATATATATATATATATATATATATATATATATATATATATATATATATATATATATATATATATATATATATATATATATATTATATCAATGTGATATGATGTAGAGGTATGATATATGTACCATTAATGCTACATAACACCACAGTGGATATATATTCATGGCATTTGGCAACATATCTCGTATCAAATGAGAATCAGGGATCTCAGTATATTTCCTGAGAAAACAATGGTTTTATATATGATATCCCTATATAAGAGTATATCCCTTCACATTTTGTGTTTAACTGATTCAAGACCTCAATGTATCCGGGTTTTAAATTAAAACTACCGGCCCCGTATCGTAGTCCCGTATTCTGGACATGTGTTCTGGTTCTCTATCCCGTAACATGAACGCCTTTTGATACGCCATAGCACGCCCTCTCGTGCGTACCATGACCGATTTCAGTGTCGGAGTGACAACTTATTTTAATACAATGGCTCGATCTTCCAAACCGACCCGTATGCTAAAATCGCGTACGAGATCACACACTAGTCACTACTGACTTCAGAACCGTTCGGACGTTTCCGCGGCTCGTATTAAGGTCGATTAACTAGTTCCAGCCGGTGTGCCGGCAAAACTTCTAAGGAATTACTTCTAACGACAGAAGTTCCAAGTCAACGTACACGCGTCAAAACTGCCAATGGAAAACTTCTGATGGAAAAACTTATTCGCGTCAAAACTTGAAGCAAAAATGTATAAACGACAAAACTTCCAAACGTCAAAACTTCCGAAGCAAAAACTTCTTCGCGACAAAACGTCCAATTAAATTGCTTCCAATTCCAAAACTTATAGCGACAAAACTTCCAACCGTCAAAACTTCCGAAGCAAAAACTTCTTTGCGACAAAACTTCGAATGAAATATCTTCAAATCCCAAAACTTCTAAACGACACAACTTCTAATAGCAAAACTTCCAAGCGACAAGACTTCCAACCGTCAAAACTTCCAAAGTAAAAACTTATCCGCGACAAAACTTCCAATGAAATATCTTCTAATTCCAAAACTTAAGTTTGGTTAGATTAGGTTAGATTTTTGTTATAGAAGTTTTGACGCTTGAAAGTTTTTTTTCATTAGAAGTTTTGACTGTTGGAAGTATTGTCGCTTGGAAGTTTTTTCATTAGAAGATTTGTCGCGAAGAAGTTTTTGCATTGGAAGTTTTCCCTTTCGAAGTTTTGTTTTCTGGAAGTTTTGGCATTGGAAGTTTTGACGTTAAGAAGTTTTGACGCCTAGCTTAGAAGTTTTGAATTTTGGCGCTTGTAAGTTTTTACATTGGAAATTAATTCATTATAAGTTTTGCCGCTTGGAAGTTTTTTTCATTAGAAGCTTTGAATGTTAGAAGTTTTGACGCTTAGAAGTTTGGCCTTTGGAAGTTTTGGCTTGGAAGTTTTGACGTTAGAAATTCTGCATTAGAAGCTTTTTACGTGGAACCCAGCCGGTTGTGTCCAGCTGTGTCCGGTCTCAGCCAGTTCTGCCCAGTTCTGCCCGGTCCCAGCCAGTTATAATCAGCTATGTCCGGTCTCAGCCAGTTCTGCCCAGTTCCTGTCATCCCTGTCAAGTCATCCTGGCCCGGTTCCAGCGAGGCGACGCGGCCGGTGTGCGCCCTCCTGCGGGTGATAAGGACACTGCGGTCGCTGAGCGTGAGCAGGGAACAGTGAGCAGGGCGGGGCTCATCAGGGGTGTGCCGGCGGGGGGCGGGGGTGAAGCGACGGGCGACGGTCGGTGGGAGGCCAGCCCGCTCGCCGTGCCAGCCGCCGCGGGCCAGTGAGGCCAACTGCCCGCCCCCGGTCCTCCGGCCGCCTCATCAGGGGCAGACACGACGGCAAGCGGCTGCACTTTAATTTAAACACTATACGATTTGTGCACATCCCGGTCCCGTATCCCGGTCGCGTATTCCCGAAGTGCCTATTACGAATTGTCGCGCATGTCCGAACAGACACCGTCCGACCTAGATGGGATTCCGCGAAATGCGAGTGGCGAGTGACATTGGAGCCGTCGTGAAGGATGGGGTTTATTGGAGCCGGATACATTTCCAGGAGCACGGGGCTGGCTGTAAAAACATGTTATCCCCCATCCGACAGGGATTATTTACTGAGACATGTGATTCTGAGCTCCCAGGCGGTCTCGTCAATATAATGCATTATACAACGCCAGTACGTCAGTGCATTTGAGCGGATCTCATCCATAAATGGCGTAAGTTTTAAACTCTGGGTACAGATGCATGTGCATATTTGACATGCAGGTACATTAGCAGGGTCACACCATCGTATTAGATATTGTCGAGATCCGACGCTGACGATGACGTGCGGGACCGGGAATACGGGACCGGGATACGGGACCGGGATACGGGACCGGGATACGGGGACCGGATACGGGACCGGGATACGGGACCGGGATACGGGACCGGGATACGGGACCGGAATACGGGACCGGGATTACGGGACCGGGATACGGGACCGGGATACGGGACGCGATACGGGACCGGGATACGGGACCGGGATACGGGACCGGGATACGGGACCGGGATTACGGGACGGGATACGGGACCGGGATACGAGGGACCGGGATACGGGACCGGGATACGGGACCGGGATACGGGACCGGGATACGTATTCCCGAAGTGTCCTTATACATTGTCATGGCATGCCCGCCCGCCAATATGAGGCCGGGTGCGTGTGGGTGTGGCATGTGACGTCACGAGGTGGTTAGTTTCGTGTTGGCCGTCAGGGGGATCTTGTATAATATGTCGTTGGGCTTTTTGAAAGAACATTAATTGCGAAGATTCTTGCTTCCATCCCAGTCATAGGCAGATGGGGCAGTCTGATGCAAATACAATTTTTTATTTATAGAAAATCAATGTTTAATTACACAAAAGAATACACTTCCAGCGCAGCTTTGTTTAAGTGTTATGGATGCTAGTTCAATGTATAACTTGGCGATACAAAGCTTTATAAAAGGCGCCTTATATCCATTGACGTGGGAACCGTGGGGGCAGTGGGGTCAACTCGCCACCCCCTCCCCCCCCACCAACTTTGGAACTGGGGGGGGGGGCGACGCCCCCCCCCCCACCCATACTTTGTACATGATCACTCGACTCTGTATAAGAACAAGGGCACTGTCACCGGAGTTTCAACGGCGGCACGCAGCGCCGCGAAATTTGGCACAGCGGTTTGGGCATAAATTACCAACACGGTGTGAATTTGTTTACCTCGGGTCATCTCAGGTCAGGTCACCAGGTCAAGTCAAGTGACCCCACCTCCAAAATGTTTGCGGTCGTACCACAGCCAAAGTGATTGACCAAACGGTTTGAAACTCACAGGATGTTATCAGGTGATAAGTACTACCAATTCGTTTATCTCGATTTTTGTTATATCGGTGACCTAAGGTCAGGTCGATTTGGTGACCTCCCCATTATAAGTCAATGGGGAGAAATGAACACACGTATAAATCTATAGGTAATTGTTAAATTTGACAAGTTTTCACCAGATCTACCACTCTTGTGCCGAATGCAAAGACATATGTAACATTTCTGTTCTTTGACCTCTACGAGGTCAACTCGGGTCTCGGGTGACCCCCAGGTCACGTATGGGTTTTCTTCAATAACTATTTACCACATCAAGGTAGAGCAATGGGGTTTTCACCATTGTATTCGGCTTGTCGAGACAAATCACTTGATGTAAGAGTTGATCCTGACATCAGGTCAGGCCAATTTTTGTATATGGCCTAACTAGGTCACCCAATATATCATTCAATGCGTCTCGACGAGAGAAACACAACGGTGAAATCTGTTGTATTTGATCGTGCGTCTGTCAAAAGTTATTTCTTTATAAAAAAAAACAGTTCGGCAATTATTAGAATGTTTCAAATTAAATGGCTTCTACTGACCTAACTATTTACCTTACGTCAATTCTGATGGAACCTTAGCGACAGCAAAAAAATAACATATTTCGAACTTTTTTCCGCGCTCTTTTAGTTATCGAGATGTATACGGTTTTATCAAGGACACTCATATACATATAGCCGGAATTTGACCTTTGATGACCCCAACATGGTGATGTCAATATTGACCTGACCTAAAAATGACCTAAGTACTTTTGCTATAACTGGTCTCGAGCTATCGTGTTCCGCTTGTCGCTACGTTGCGTGTTTTTTATGTCTTAGGGGGGCGGAAATTACCCCCCTCCCCCCTGCAGTTCGTGGTTGGCGCGAACCCCCGGCAGTGCGCATGTTAATGGACCTTAATTCGGCAACAGTTAACTAACAAACAAAATAACTAACTAAATAACTAACTTATATGTAAGTAGATAAGCCTTTTTTCTCTGAACAAATGCGTGTGTTCTAAATGCATTGGTTTGCCAGCTCACTTGGTTGAGTACGACCGTATAACGATAAATTCATACAAGTGTACCTGGAACATTGACCATAACACCGTAAAACACGGCATAGCATAACTCGGTTGAAGCCATGTATGGTACTCGCACCAAATGTATGTTAAATACATGATTCTGCCATGGTCAACTTGATGCGTGCCCGGCACATCACCTAACCAGCTACCTCAGGTTCGGGAGTCTGTCAAGCCCGCCGGTTCTGGATTCAGGCACGGTGAAGGCTCCAGTACCGCTTCTCCGGCGTTTTGTCACCCTAGTACCATTGTCGCCCCTTCTTCATGTTTACAAGCTTTTCTCTAGTTTGTTTTGCTTGTTAGGCGACCCATTTCCTTATATGACATTGATACCCATGTCCTTAAATATATGACATACTATTGGCAATAAGCAGCATTGGGTATGGAAAAGAGCGGCACACTTTGTTTCTCTTCAGTCTTAATTTTTGTCGTAGTATTGCCAAAAAGTTCGCCCCCCCAACTTCAAAGTAGTTCCCACGCCCCTGCTTATATCTTTGCAGCGGTAATCATGATAAATGGTAAAATGGTAATCGGACAACAATGTTGGTTCTGTGCGTCATGTCTTTATCCTGTCGCCAAATATGATTTCAATATTTACCATTTATGTTCTTAGGGATGAGAGGAGTCACTCATGGGTGTTCATCTATACAGGGGCGCAGCCAGACCTTTCGGCAATGGGGGGGGGGAGGATGGGGGTACGGCATCCCCAGTTGCCCCCTCCCGGCCAAAGGCCCCTCCTCCAACAAAAAAAGCGCACCGACGTGGGGGCGGATATCCGCCTAACTGAGGTTTTCGTAACTATTGGGAAAACAGCGGCGCGCAGCGCCGCCAAACTTGACATAGTTATTCTGGCATCAATTACCCACATTGTGTGTAATTTTTAGCTCGAGTCATCTCAGATCAGGTCAATAGGTTACTTCAAGCGACCCCACCTCCAAGCAAGTTTTTGAAAGTTTGTGGTCATACCAAATCCACAGTGATTTACCGAGCGGTTTCAAACTAACAGGACTTAGTTATGCCATAAGTACCTACAATTCGTTTATCTCTATTTTGTATATCGGTGACCTAAGGTCAGATCGATTTCGTGACCTCATCATTATAAGTAAATGGATGAAAATGAAAACACGTATACATCCACATGAAATGCTTAAATGTGACCAGTTTTCACCAGATACACCACTATTGTGCCATATGCAAAGACCCAAGTCACATTTTTGTTCTGTGACCTCTACCAGGTCAACTCAGGTGACTCTGAGGTCACGCGTGGTTTTCTTCAATAATTATTTGCCAAATCAAGGTAGAGTAATGGAGTTCTCAACATTGTGTTTGGCTTGTCGAGACGCGTTGATTGATGTACAATTTGAACTTGACCTGACCTTGACCTGACCACAGGTCAGGTAAATTTTCGGATATTACCCGACTAGGGCATGGTCATACGATATACTATTCGATGCGTCTCGACGGAGAAACGCAATGGTGAAAACTGTAAGTATCACTTTATCATGCGTATCTCAAAAGTTATTGCCCTAAAATCAATTCCGCGATTTTTATAATTTTTCAAGTTCGATGGCCTCCCCTGAGTATTGACCCGAGATGAAATCTGATGAAGCCTGAGTGACAGAAAATTGAATTTTCTTTCAAACTTTTTTCTCGGGCGTCGCTAGCTCTTTTTGTTCTCGGGATATGAACGGTGTTTGGTAAGGACACCATATATTACCGAAATTTCACCTTTGTTGACCTCTGGCGACCTCAATATTGACCTGACCTAAAACAAAATGACATTAGTACTTTTATTAGACCTTGTTTCGAGCTATCTAACGTTTTTGTATGTTTGCCGCTATGTTGCATGGTTTTTGAAATCTTGGGGCGGGTATCCACCTTACCCCTTGCCGGTTCGAAGTTGGCGCGGACCCTGTCGGTGCGCGGGTTAACAATTTTAGTTGCACGCACAAGGCTCCTTGAAGGTCCCAGCAACAGCACAATGAAGAAGAGGCAACGAAAACGTCGGGCCCTCAACATTTTACGTTGCCCCGATTGCTCACGTTTGTGGCATATTACATTGCCAACACATACATTCGTAGTAATTCACTGACGTGTATAGACTATGGGGTGTAGAGGCGCTTTACGCGAAACGATCCATCATAAGTTTGCACACATTATGACACAACTTCAGAAAACAGCAACGTATAAAACTTCAGTGGAACATTTTGAGCGCTCACGGGCTTGTCAAGTAGCTTGTCTTGGTTTATGACCACTGGCAGGTCCAGCAGGTGGGGGGGGGGGGGGGGGGGGGAGGGAGCAAAGAGGTCATGCCCCAAACGGCCCCGAAATCGCCCACAAATTGACACATTTCCTGATTTTAAAAGAATAATTAAGCAACTTAACCAAGGGAATGTTCACAATTCACCATCTAGATTCACTACGAAACAATGTCGGTCATCTTTGTCTCAGGTAAAAATTGAGGTCATCAGAAGTCATCAAAGGTTAAATTTTGCAATTTTTAGAGTCTGCCCACCAGACCCCAAAACGTCTCGAAAACTATAATAGCTAGGAACAAACGAGAACAAAAACAAAAAATCGAAAAGGTCATGAAAAATGAAATCGCTAACGTGCCCTCGTTTTGTTTTGATCAGTTCGATAGTTTAGGCTCTAGAGGTCAGCAAAGCCAAAGGTCACATTGACCGTATATTATCAATAACCTGTTCGTTAATAAATTTGAAAACCTAATAACGATAGGGCAATGATTTTCTCGCCAAGACCCGTTCAACCATACCCGGCGGGACCGGGTTAGATTAAATAAAAAAAAATATGACCTCAGGTCAGGGTCATGTTGTGACCAAGGTAGGCAGGGGCGGTAAAAATAGACTACGGTTCTCCGACCAAATCGAAAGTTGGAAAATGGTTATCCAGCAACACTAATGCAGTATCGCTCGTTGAAGCAATATTTATATTTATACTCTTGTGAAATATTGATCATACATGCAAAAATAAAGTTGCAGAAACTCTGATAAAAATGAACTCTGTAGCTGATGAAAGACATTGTACAGTTCTTGAGGCCCCTATAGAAGAAGAGAGTATAGACAGGTCTAAGCAATATGTGTTATTTAATGTGAATATTTTTTCTCATTTATGACAGACAGAAAAGTGTACCAGTGATACCAAAGTTATGACGTCACCAAAAACGATACATAAAGAGACATACAATGAAAGTGCAACAAAGAGCCTCTTGGGCCCATCCGAGGTTGCACCCCCCCCCCCCCCCCCCCAGTCTCGCCCCTTCAAATCACCTTACTCTACCTGCATAAAAGAAGGCTAATCGCACGAGTATTTATGAGCTAATCCCTTCTCTGTAACGTGTTTATTTAATATAATTTTGAAGGAAACAAGTGTCACTGCATCAGCGACATCCCCTGGTAGCATGTTCCAATGTCCTACAACCCTTTTACTGAAAAAATACTGTCATAGCCTAGTCTTAGTTTGTTTCATGATGAGTTTATGCTGATGACCTCTACCTCGATTTGCCCTATTGAACACAAACATTCCCTTTAAATATCCAGAATGCTGACCATTTACAAATTTGAAGACTTCAATTAGATCTCCTCTTAGCATTCTACATCTAAGTGAAAACATACCCAATTTCTTTAATATATCTTCATAAGGTAAACTACCAAGACCGTTAGCCATTTTGCTGCCCTTTTTTTAATCTATCTAACATCCAACAATCTTTCTCATATGTTGGAGACCAGGCTTGTACACAATACTCCCAATGTGGTATAACGTATGCACAATACAGTTTTGTTATTACCTTTTAATTGCTGTAGATGTACATAGTCATACATAACCAATCATAACCATAACCATAACTAATAACCAATCGTACGATACATAATCAAACTTGACCTAACATTTACAGCAATTAAGGTCCCAGGGACCCATGTTTAGAACGTGCCATGCTCACATTCGCTCGCTGCGCTGCAGAACCAACCAGGGGCTGTCGCGCCCCTGGACCCCCCAGACCATCTCATAGACAGTATGGGTAGAGCTTTTCAGAGCAAAATGGTGGGAAAATATCATAAAATATCATATATAATATATTATATCATATATAATATCATATCAAAATATCATATTTTGGTGGGGCAAAATATCATATTGGATGGTTGCTTTGCATGGCTGAGGTGAAAAATTGAACAGTTTAACACTAGAAAACCTTCAAATCTGAAAAAGTTGGTGAGGCAGAACATAAAAATGGTGGGGCCAAGATCAAAGTTGATGGGGCAGTCGCCGTACCAATTGGGGTGGGGGGGGGGGGGGGTGAATTACTGAACCGAACATCAAACACGAATAGTTTTTAACTTAATCAGACCTTTTACAGGTAGGGTAGACAAAATTAACACCAGACACGTCCTAATGCCATACTTTGCATGCTATTGGTGATGAAGTCGATACTGACACACTACATCACCAATAACATGAAAAGTATGTTATTAGGGCGTGTCCGAGGTTACAGTTGTTAACCCTGTTTCTCCCTTCAAACTGACAACCCTTTGCCTGGGATGACTTTCACACTAACTTTCAGACACCAACACACCACCAATAACATGCAATAACAGGGGGTGAATTACTGAACCAAAGGTCAAATACAAGCAGTTTTTTTTATTTAATCAGACGTTTTACAGGTAGGGTAAACCTGTACAAAAAACATTAACACCGGACACATCCTAATGTCATATTTTTCATGTTATTGGTGATGACTGATGAAGTCGATACCGACACACTACATCACCAATAGCATGAAAAGTATGTTGTTAGGGCGTGTCCGGGGTTACAGTTGTTTACCGTGTTCTCCCTTCAAACTGACAACCCTTTGCCTGGGATGACTTTCACACTAACTTTCAGACACCAACACACCACCAATAACATGCAATAACAGGGGGTGAATTACTGAACCAAAGGTCAAATACAAGCAGTTTTTTTTTATTTAATCAGACGTTTTACAGGTAGGGTAAACCTGTACAAAAAACATTAACACCGGACACATCCTAATGTCATATTTTTCATGTTATTGGTGATGACTGATGAAGTCGATACCGACACACTACATCACCAATAGCATGAAAAGTATGTTGTTAGGGCGTGTCCGGGGTTACAGTTGTTTACCCTGTTTCTCCCTTCAAACTGACAACCCTTTGCCTGGGATGACTTTCAGACACCAACACACCACCAATAACATGCAAGTTTGATGTCTTGAAATGTCCCAAATTACCACAACACCACCAGTAACGTGCCAAGTCTGATGTGTTGACATGTTAAGTTTACCCTACTTGCTATGCGATTTATTTTGTCCACTTTTTGAGCAACTATATTATTAATTATATTTACTTAACCTTACCTTGAACTCTGAAGAAGGTGCTTCACAGAATTGCTCAAACAAAATCACATGCGTCACTTCCGAAAGCGACGATCGCTCGAAATCGAGGTTTTAAAATGCTACCATCATGCCTCCATAGTCATTGGTCAACAATCCAAAATATACACTGGGTTTCTAAATTTGTTCCAAAATTTATGCCATTTCTACTATGCAGCGAAGTTGACTGATAAAACCAGTGGATCCGCGGGTTGGACGGCGGAGAGTCTCCCGTCCAAAGTCAATGAGTGGTCTTCCGTGGTTCTCCCAAACCGCTGACGACTGAAATAGTAAATTGCAGACAACTTGGTATAGTTTGTATGGTCTATAATAACAACTATATTTGTGTCTAATATGCTGCTAAACTGATATCACTGTTGCTATGTGGGACGCGTATTTTGTTTTGGGTAGACTGGGACGCGCATTTTTTGGTAGACTGTGCATTTTCATGTGTGAACCAATTCAGTAGAAATTGCCCTCGCATATCCCACGATTCGATGTAAAAAGCACATGCATGCACAAATGTAGCATGTGACTCCTCTGATGGATCATTTGTGATGAAAAAATAGCCAACATGGCAAGAAAAAGAGATAAAAATTATCCGACGTCGTCCAGCATGACGGGACATTTTACCACCCCTGAAGGTAGGTCCTTGTACATTGTACAATGTGCATATTGGGAAACGCGACTTCACAAGACAGACACAATGGTGTCAGTCGCACGTCTCTACCTTTATTATTTCAGAAGTTATGATTGGTTCTGGACTCACATGACCTCAGCTTACCTGGTAGGGCCCAAGGAACAAAAATTGTACCTGAGTCAAGAATGACATATGGTAACATGAACTACTGTGAACGGCAGCCCACTTGGCACCCTAATTTTCGACGATCACTTTTGAAGGAACCAACTGGTTTGAACGAATTTCTTGCAATCGATATTTCAGACCCTGTGCCAATTTGTATTATTAAGGTCGGTTATTGTCAAACGAAAATCTAGAGCACACTCGCAATGTTAAGACTCGCGCAGGTAATTGAATCGGTGGGTAGAGGCTATCGTGAACGGGTGGAGCTATGCTCTGACGTCAGAGCTTAGCTCCGCCCTGGCTGACCTTGAACCGGCACTGTCCGATCAGTGCCAATTTGTATGATTAAGGTCGGTTATTGTCAAACGAAAAGTACCTACATGTCAAATATGCACATGCATCTGCACCCAGAGTTGAAAACTTACGCCATTTATGGATGAGATCCGTTCAATTGCACTGACGTACTGGCGTTGTATAATGCATTATATTGACGAGACCGCCTGGGAGCTCAGAATCACATGTCTCAGTAAATAATCCTGTCGGATGGGGGATAACATGTTTTACAGCCAGCCCCGTGCTCCTGGAAATGTATCAGGCTCCAATAACCCCATCCTTCCGACGGCTCCAATGTCACTCGCCACCGATGCATTTCGCGGAATCCCATCTAGGTCGGACGGTGTCTGCTCAGGCTTATATTGCAGTGCGATTTCTTCACGGAAACTGTTATTACAGGCTCCTTTAATAACAGTCTCCGTGAAGAAAGCTCACTGCGGATGACAATGTGAGTTCTGTAGAGCGGGATCAATGTTTCAATGTTATCAATAAGTCACGTGGCCATACCACGCACCACGCACCAGGCAGCCGCCAGAGTCCCTGGAGCCCCTGGAGCCGGAGCTGTGCAGCGGTCAGTCCGCTGCCGCCGCTCAGCCGCGCAGCTCTCCTGCACGGAGCAGCAGCAGAGTTCATATGACTATCATATGACATTACAATCGGCAAATGGGCAATGTTTTGTTTAAGGATCATAATGAAGTTATTATACGGAACGGAAATTAAATTATGTCTTTCACAATCGCAATTGAGTTATTTTCCGACGTCAGTTTAACATGTGCTTACCTGCTTAGTATAAAACTAAGACAAACCCATTGGGATTTAGATTCAGTCAGAATTGAGTCGACTAGAAATGAATAACCCTTATTGAGTCTGAGTTGAGGCATCGTCTTTTTCAAACGACGTGTTGCATTTGTATGCGCCCCCGACCTGGTGGCGCGTACCGCGTGAGGGGTGTTGAAACGTGTTTTCTCGCAAAAACTCTGCAACGGCTGGGCCGATTGTGTGCTAATTTTGTGTGTGGCTAGGAATCCTCAACCGCCGCCTTCCCACAAGTCAAGGGTGGGGTGCCTCTGCACGTGCGCACGTGCACACCCCTATTCTATATATCAGGAATGGCTGAGCCGATTGTGTTCAAATTTGGCGTGTGGTTAGGGATCTCTCAGCCGCCAGTTTCCCACAAATCAGGGGTGGGGTGCCTTTGCACGTGCGCACGTGTACACTCCTATTCTATATCTCAAGAACGGCTGAGCCGATTGTGTTCTAATTTGGTGTGTGGTTAGGGACTTCTAAGCCGCCACCTTTACACAAGTCAGGGATGGGGTGCCTCTGCACGTGCGCACGTGCTCACCCCTATTCTATATCTCAGGAACGGTTGAGCCGATTGTGTTGAAATATGGTGTGTAGTTAGGGACCTCTTAGCCGCCACTTTCCCACAAGTCAGGGGTGGGGTGTCTCTGCAGGTGCGCACGTGCTCACCTTTTTTGTATCTCAGAAACTACTTGCCCGATTGCGTTGAAATTCACCATACATTTATTTCGCGCTCGCTCGTTCATCGCCAACTACGGCGCCTTACTGGTATAGTATAAGATCGATCATAACATCCAGACAGATCGTCTGGATGTTAGAAAACTATAGATGAATGATTGAAACAATGGGAGGCACCGCGTTATTTGTACCACCAGGCGGCGCGCATGTCGTTCGGGCCGATAACGGTGTGCGGGGTATATAGATTGCATTGCCACGGTTCACTGCCACGCTGAAACTCAGCAACTGCATAAGCTAGACAATTTATTATTTCACCATTCGAAAGCTACGCTCTTTTATGGGTGCGTTTCGCCTTTCATACCGATCAAGGAAGACCCTATACGAAGGTAGAGTCATCCGGCGAGTTGAACGAATCCGACTTAGGAATGGTGACGTCATCTGAACGGAGAGAACCCCTATACAAATCAATAATAACTCACAATTTTTGAAAGTCTATATAGATAATTATACTGCGCCGAATTACAAACAACATGCCCTGAAAGAAAGACTGATTCAAGCTCTCTGACTTATCTACATAACATTTTGCTCCTAAGTCACTTCTATTTTGACAGCGAAGGAGCTCTTATCTTACTCCTTCGCTAATGTTAAAAGGTTGGTTTGGTTTGGTTTGTGGACCAAGCACCGTATCCTCTTGGGACCAAGGTGCTAATTGGAACTCTCCCCCTGCTCCGAGGGGTATGGGGAGCCGGGCAGACTTTTTCAAAGGCCCGCCGAGGGATTGAACCCCGGTCCCCGGCACAGAAGGCAAGTATCTTCCCACTGCGCCGAGTTGATCCCCCAAATTACAACTGAAATGTAAGCAACGTGTTTTTTTTTGTGTGAAATGCGTCAGATATGTATCCAGCAAGGTCACGACTTTCGGTCTCAAATACAAGTCCTGCGCTCCGCCAGGACTGGAGGTTTAGTGAGAGCGTCATAGGATTTAGTGGTCGACCAGATACCTATGACGTCATATGGCAAACTTGGTATCTGACTCATTTCTGCGCCCACGTTGTTTACATTTCAGTTGTAATGGTGCAGTCGTTGCGGGCGTTCGGCCGAGTCGATTGACTGGTGATACAAATGATTATTGTTAGGTAAGTACTGAGAATGTCCCTGTTTTGAGTGCAGTTCTGATGAAATTAGACATGTAGAATTAGTATAACATATTCAATTTACCCATATAAAGGTGTGCAAAAGCGAATATCGCCCAATAATTAGCTATAGATCTTTGTTTGGTTTTAACCCGCGCCGTGCCGGTGTTCGGCGCCACCTTCGCCGTGCCGGGGAGGGGGGGGGGGGGGGGTGAGTAGATCCCCTCTAACTCGAAGACTAAAAGCGCTAGAAAGACGCGGAAAAGGGCGTTCGATAGCTCTTGACAAGCACATTCGAAGGTAATTCAGATTTTTTTCTTCCTCAAGTCAATATTGAGGTCCCCAGACCCAGAGGTCATCAAATGTCAGATTTTCCAGTTATAGGACTCCAGTTAGAAACTCCCAGATATTACAGGAACTGTGATAGCTAGGAAGAAACGAAAAAAGGCAATGGAAAGCTAACAAATGCAATCGTTAAAGTGTCCCTATATTTTAGCTCAGGTTAATAGTTTAGGCTCCAGAGATCAAATGTCAAAAGGCTATTTTTTTTTACAAAATCAGTTTATCACGCATATATTTTTACCTAAGAAATACAGGGCAATAGTTTTGACGCCATCGTGTTTGTCTCGTCAAGGCGTTTCGACTCATATTAGTGTTGACCAGGTTAGGTCAACTCAGGTCAAGGTCTCAGACCTCAGGTCAAGGTCAAGTGGTGACCCAAGTAGGCCATGTTGCATATGGGAAGACGTGCCGTGACGAGACAAACACATTGGTTTCGGTTTCACTTCTCTATCGTCATTATGTCAATAATTATTTCCATAAACTGTTGGTGACCTCGGATGACCTCGGCTGACCCTGTAGGGGTCACTGAACAAAAATGGCTCCTAGATCATCAAGAATGGCCTATAATAACATGATCCAGAAGGAATTAGACTGCTATCCTGCGTATCCTTGGAAAAGGAAGCATTTGCATATTTCCCATTGACTTATAATGGGGAGGTCACGAGATTGACCCGACCTTAGGTCGCTGATATACAAAATCCAAGACAAACGAATTGTAGATGTACATGACCTTAGGAAATCCTGTAAGTGTGAAACCCATCATCCACAAACTGTGACTGTGGTACGACCACAAGTTCTTTTGGAGGTGGGGTCACGTGACCTGGTCTGGTGACCTGACCTGAGATGACGAGGTATTTTTTTAAACATAATGTGGACAATTGATGCCCAAACAGCTGTGCCAAAAACGGCGGCGCTGCACGCCGCCGTTTTCCCGCTATTCGCGAAAAACCTGAGGGAGGTGTCTAAACACGCCCCGCACGGCGCAGGTTACAATATAGGGATGATGTGAGCGTGCAGCCAGGTATAAGGGTATTCATGTGAAGTAAAAAAAAATGACCCCAGCTGAGCGGGGGTCATTTTTGTATGTGCAAATTTTGGTTGGAGCCACTCAAAGCACTTTTACCACCCCTGCCCTCGCGTATTTCCCAATATCTCGTAAACTACCGCCAATATCGTCCCAAAACTTTCAGTACCCGCTTTCACATCAAGCACCGCTCACCAAATAGCTAAACATTTTAGCAATGATAAGGGTAAAATGTCGATGCCTCTTGCCATTTTCGCACATACTCCATTCCGAACTCCAGACGAAAAACGTTAACATTTCATTTCAACTGGTAATGTGTGGGTTCAAGTTGGGGAGGGGACAATAAGATGTTTTTTTTTCTGTTGAGCAATAAGTTCCAATAATAGAGGTAATTCGTCACGATTAATCACAAATAGTCCATCTGAAGATAATAAGGATATAAACATTTCAGGTATCCATATCTCTAATTCTGCACCTTCAAATGGTTCCGCAAACTTGTACGGGCAGTCCGCACAAGTTTTTGGAGGTTCGCTAACTTGTACGGACACTGTCCGTACTGTCCGTAGTGGTGGCAACGCCCATGGTTATGTTGCTACTTTCCTATATAATTGGGCATAATAGTTCACTTTAGCACTTTTTTACCGCACTTTTAAACGCACAATAACATTTTTAGAGGTCCGCACCATACGCAATGTGACGCATTGACGAGAATGCATATCTAGGGCATACGACTCAAAATTTCGCGATGCTCCGCGGCGCAATTTGTTTAAGAGTTCCAGGTCTTCAGCTTAAAAAAAATATTCCAAGTTAGTATAGCTGATTCCAAATTGGTGTCGCTGGTTCCAAAGTTGATATGGTAATTTGCTAACTCCAGCTCCTACAAGTTGGTATGGCCCATGCCATACCTGTCATACTGCATTTTCCATCCGTGTAACGTGCCTTTTCATCCGTTTTGTTTGGCCCTTCCAACGCTTGGGAAGTGGCCCTTTCAGCGCTCGGAAAGGGGGCCCTTTCGCCCCCCCCCCTTCCCTCTGTACGAAATCCTGGCTACGTGCTAGTCTGCCGAGTTCCGAAAAAAGGCGACGCGAACGCAAAGACGAGGAGATCGGCACCCGGAAGCTGCTCCAGCGGTGCCCAATTTGCTGGACCGAAGAGCTAATAGTGGGAACAGGCCAGGACCATCTTCCCAAGCCATCTCCTCCTAGGCTCCTCCAGATCCACAGGGACCATTTGTGCGCGGAAAATCTGTTCTGCCTCTTGGTGCTTTCAAACCATTTTCACTGTTACCAGTTGTTTGTTACAGTTCGGTACATATGTATACAGTTATTATTATCATATGTAGGTACTATTGAGCGCTGACTGCCACCGGTCATCGTGATTTACTATCCGAGGCTAATGTATATGAAAAACTACCTTCATTTCAATATTTTTCATCATACCGAGATGCGAAACCAGGAAAAGAGGTTACCTATTTTGGCTCCACTCACGGTCTGGTTCCAATATTAAAATGTTGTTTTCCAGGACCTAAAATTAAAATGTTCGCGCCGCTTCGCGGCGTCACATCGGCAGCCGACTCCCACCTGTCGTCAGCTGAGATAGGTTTCTCTCTTGTAGGTAACAATACAAATTAGTAATGCGCTCAGTGCAATCCCTATTGAGGGTCCTGGTCCAATACAGCTCATCAAAAGTAGACGAAGAAAAATTGTAAAAAAGGGTCTCACAAAATAAAGTGGCCGAAATCCGTAGAGTTTTTTATATCCAGGGGTATTTGTTGGGATGTGGGGCTTCTCCCAAGGGCTTGTCCAGGGGGGCTCACTCCGGCTCCTTCAGCAATACGCGGGAGGGTCCCATCCAACACCAGCCTCTGATTGGTTGTGACGTCAACGGTGCATGACTTTTGCTAGCCGGCATGATCAGCGTGCAAAATCCCATTGAGATCCCCCTCCCCCTTTAACTCGAAAACTAAAAAGGCTAGAGAGACGCAAAAGACAGTGCTCATAAGCTCTTTACAAGGCTATCCGGAGTTACTTCATGTATGATTTGGCTCAGGTCAATATTGAGGTCACCAGAGGTCATCAAAGGTCACATTTTCCAAGTGAAGGACTTTGCTCTAGACACCCCGAAATATCTCGGGAACTATGATAGCTAGTAACACACGGAAAAAAAACAATCGAAAGCTCATGGAAATTCAAATCGCCATAGTTTACTCAAAGTTAAACTCAGGGAAATAGTTTTGGCCCCAGAGGTCACCAAATGTCGAGGACATTTTTTCCAAAAAGTTGTCATAAATAACTTTGTATTGGTTAGACATATAGCAGTAATTGTAATACCATCGTGTGTGTCTCATAAAGGCGCTTCGAAAGCACATATGAATGGTGACTTGGTTAGGTCAACTTCAAAATTTGACCTCAGGTCAAGGTCATTTGGTAACCCAGGTAAGTTATGTTGCATATGGGGCGACGCGAATTGACGAGACAAACACAGTGGTGTCATTTGCACATCTCTATCTTTATTTTTTTTTCAAGAGTTATTGGCAACGAGGTGCTGGTGACGTAAGATGACTTCAGCCGACCTTGCAGAGGTCACTGAGCAACAATTGCACCTGGGTCATCAATAATGAGCTAAAACAACATGATTCTGAAATAATGGGGCTGATCCAATGCATGTTCTCTGAAAAGGACGCATTTGTATATTTTCACAAATTGACTTATAATGGGAGGTCACGAAATTGACCTGACCTTAGGTCACCGATACAAACAAAATCCGAGATAAACAAACTGTAAGTACTAATGACCTGATAAAATCCTGCAAGTTTCAAATTTATCGGACAAACACTGTGGCTTTGGCACGACCACAAACATTTTTTGGATGTAAGACGTTATTTGACGTGATCTGGTGACCTGGCTTGGGACGACCTGAAGTAAAACTTTCACACAATGTGAGTGATGTGAGTTATGAGATACCCACAGCCGTGCCAAATTTGCTAATAGGGGATGCTAAATGCTGGCTTGGGGCCCCGGGGTGCCCCCAGCCAGCCTGCGGGGCCCTCTAAGGTCGACAGAATGCCCTCAATCAGCCTGAAGGGGCCCCGGTAGGCCTGAGGGGTCCTCGGAAGGCCTGTGACTTTAACATGGGCCTGTCCAGCGTTCTTTTTCGACCATTTAGAGGCCCAGCAAAATGTAGTGACCTAAATCCGAGGAGATCTGGTGGGGGCGTCACTTTGACCACCCCTGGGGTTTCTCGAGAATAGCGAGAAAACAGCGGCGCGCAGCAAATTTGATATGGCTATGTTCGCATCAATTACCCACATTGTGTGAAAGTTTTAACTTCAGGTCGTCGCAAGTCAGATCACCAGGTCACATCAAGTGACCTTACCTCCAAAAATGTTTGTGGTCGTGCCAAAGCCACAGTGTTTGTCTGATAAATTTGAAACTTGCAGGATTTCATAAGGTCATAAGTACCTACATTTTTTATCGCTTTTTTTATATCGGTGATCTAAGGTCAGGCCAATTTTGCGACCTCCCCATTTAAGTCAATTTGGGAAGATATGCACATGTTTCCTTTTCAGAGAATATGCATTGGATCAGGCCAATTATTTCAGAATCATGTTATTTTAGCTCATTGTTGATGACCCAGGTGCAATTGTTGTTCAGTAACATCTGCAAAGTCAGCTGAGGTCATCTCAGGTCACCAGCATCAGGTCACCATATGCAACATGACATACCTGGGTTACCAAATGACCTTGACCTGAGGTCAAATTTTGAAGTTGACCTAACCAGGTCACCATTAATATGTTGTTTCGAAGCATCTTCACGAGACAAACACGATGGTGTTAATATTACTTATATATGTTTAACCAATACAAAGTAATTTATGACAAACTTTGGAAGAAAATGTCCTCGTGACTTTTGGTGACCTCTGGGGCCTAAACTATTGACCTGAGCTTTAATTTTAGTAAACTATGGCGATTTGAATTTTCATGAGCTTTCGATTGCTTTTTCTTTTTCTTACTAGCTCTCATAGTTTCCGATATATTTGGGGGTTTTCTAGAGCAAAGTTCTTCACTTGGAAAATGTGACCTTTGATGACCTCTGGTGACCTCAATATTGACTTGAGTCAAATAATACCTGAAGTAACTTCAAATGGCCATGCAGAGACCTTTCGAAAAATGTCTTTGGTGTATTGATAGCCGTCTTAGTTTTTTTAGTTAGACGGGTGATCCCAGATGGATTTTGCACGCTGATTATGCCGGCTAGCAAAAGTCATGTACCATTGACGTCACGACCATCGAATAATCAGAGGCCATGAGACCCCTTTTTTGGCGGGAATGGCCTACCTTGTTATATAGCCTTGGGCTTCCCCCCTTTCTGAAGGTCTGGCTGCGCCCATGGCGGTTGGTTACGGTGGAGACATGGGCGTCCCAATTTAGAGTCATGTAATAGCCGTCTCCACCGTAACATGGAGCGGATATGCCTCACGAAGTGAAATCAATAAATATATAAATATATGTAACTCCACGTGAACGTCTGATGCATGCTGTGCGGCATAGCTTATTAGTTCTTAATCTCTCCCATAGATGTCTCTCCACGTGAACGCCTGATGCATGTTTTTCAAAGGGAGCGCCTAATACATACTGTGCCGCATAGCTTATTAGTTTCTAATCTCTCCCATAGATGTCTTTCAAAACAAACGCCTGATGCATGCTGTGCCGCATAGAGAATTAGTTCTTAATCTCTCCCATAGA
>JAXIVJ010019022.1:0-21150 GCA_036785665.1 Chirona hameri | reverse complement strand
ACATATACATGATTCATGTATATGTTATTATTGTTAGTATGTATATGTATATGTTATGTATATGTATATGTATATGTATATGTATATGTATATGTATATGTATATGTATATGTATATGTATATGTATATGTATATGTATATGTATATGTATATGTATATGTATATGTATATGTTATATGTATATGTATATGTATATGTATATGTATATGTATATGTATATGTATATGTATATGTATATGTATATGTATATGTATATGTATATGTATATGTATATGTATATGTATATGTATATGTATATGTATATGTATATGTATATGTATATGTATATGTATATGTATATGTATATGTATATGTATATGTATATGTATATGTATATGTATATGTATATGTATATGTATATGTATATGTATATGTATATGTATATGTATATGTATATGTATATGTATATGTATATGTATATGTATATGTATATGTATATGTATATGTATATGTATATGTATATGTATATGTATATGTATATGTATATGTATATGTATATGTATATGTATATGTATATGTATATGTATATGTATATGTATATGTATATGTATATGTATATGTATATGTATATGTATATGTATATGTATATGTATATGTATATGTATTATGTATATGTATATGTATATGTATATGTATATGTATATGTATATTATATGTATATGTATATGTATATGTATATGTATATGTATATGTATATGTATATGTATATGTATATGTATATGTATATGTATATGTATATGTATATGTATATGTATATGTATATGTATATGTATATGTATATGTATATGTATATGTATATGTATATGTATATGCATATGCATATGCATATGCATATGCAATGCATATGCATATGCATATGCATTATGCGTATGCGTATGCGTATGCGTATGCGTATGCGTATGCGTATGTATATGTATATGTATATGTATATGTATATGTATATGTATATGTATATGTATATGTATATGTATATGTATATGTATATGTATATGTATATGTATATGTATATGTATATGTATATGTATATGTATATGTATATGTATATGTATATGTATATGTATATGTATATGTATATGCATATGCATATGCATATGCATATGCATATGCATATGCATATGCATATGCATATGCATATGCATATGCATGTGTATGTGTATATGTATATGTATATGTATATGTATATGTATATGTATATTGTATATGTATATGTATATGTATATGTATATGTATATGTATATGTATATGTATATGTATATGTATATGTATATGTATATGTATATGTATATGTATATGTATATGTATATGTATATATATATATATATATATATATATATATATACCGCACATAATTCCACACACATTTTCTTTTCCGCATTTTCCGAAAGCAGAACGACTTTTCTGCACATAAATGGTCCCTGCAGATCTGGAGGAGCCTGGGGCGAGATGGCTTATGGAGATGGTCCTGGCCTGGTCTCACAAATAGCTCTTCGGTCCAGCAAGTTGGGCACCGTTGGAGCAGCTTCCGGGTGCCGATGTCCGCGTCTTTGCGTTCGCGTCGCCTTCTTTCGGAACTCGGCAGACTAGCTAAACATGTAGCCCGCTTGCGCTTGAAAGCTAATATTTTATGAAGGGAATGGGCCCTGGGGCTACCAATTAGGTACTGCCAAGGAGAGACTGCCAGACACTTAATTAATTAATTTTCCCATTTTCCAAATTTGTATAAGCAATTGCGTATTGTGTCATGCCGCGAAGCGGCGCGAAATTTTCAAGTTTTCACTGTAGATAGCTTGATTTTGACTGCTACACAGACAATTTTTACAACTGTACGTCTGACCGTTGGGGGGAGGGGGGGGGGGGGGGGGTGGAACATAGTATCAGGACCTTTGGGGGAGGCATGGCCCCTTTGCCCCCCCCCCCCCTGGATCCGCCCCTGTGCACAATGCTTTCCAAAACGAGCAGTAGAACCTTTACAGAATAGCTATCCTGTTCGGGATTGAGAACGGGCAGCAACGGTTTGACTTTTTTCTTCTTCTGGAATTAGTTGTTTTGTGACTTTTAGCGATATAGATTTTGGAACAAGTCGCCTTGAGATATATTTGTGCAATCTGCCAAGCCAATGTGTCTGTGTGTGTGCAGGTTGTTCCGAGTTCGTTCATGCTGTGCATAAACAAGGCTCATTCAATCAATGTTAAACCGATTCGTTCCCATATAGCCGTACAGTTATAGTGAATACGACGCTCGCAGATCGCTTATTCTGGAAGTGTGGGGGTTCTTTACACCACTTATTGTATACATATACTTTGAGGAAGGCAGGGTGCGTGGTTTGTTTGGCTGCCTAATTGTCGTGCTATTTCGGTAAGACCACGAATCTGTGTCAGCATGCCGAAAAATCGGCAGGGAAATTTGATGAAAAAATAGTCTGGTACCACTGGTTTACTATTACGATATTATTGCCCTACTCTCCCAACCGTGCTTTTGCTCGTCACTTACAACCTGGGCCAGTAGCCGTTACCAGGGGGTTTGGGCCAGTAGTCGTTACCAGGGGGTTTGGGCCAGTAGCCGTTACCAGGGGGCTTGGGCCAGTAGTCGTTACCAGGGGGTTTGGGCCAGTAGCCGTTACCAGGGGGTTTGGGCCAGTAGCCATTTCATATATATATTTGAACACTTCCAGAGTACTGGCTTTTCTGTGGTCATGTAACAATAGGTAAAACACTGATCAAGACAAGATTGAACAGGATATACATACAGTGCATATAACATGCAACACAAGTACACGATATGTTGACAATTCCATCGAAGAAAACAGACAACATTCTTAGAACAATTCATCACTCTTGAATTTTGTATCTAATTTGGTGTTGTCTGTACTCAGGTATCAAGTCATTCCAATTTTTAAGAGCTCTGTAAGAGAAAGACCTTCGTGTAAGCTCCGTTCGCACCTGCGGGAGCTGAAAAAGGGGAGCCGTAGATGAGCGTGACGAACGATCTGTCACCTCACTTCGAAAAGAGAGCAGGTCAATCAGCGCAGGTGGTGCATACTCGCTGGCCAATAGTCGATTTATCAGGGTAATGTCAGAATCAACGACCATGTTGTCAATGGACGGCCATCCGAGCTCAGCCAGTGTTCCGGATATATGGTCGCTCTTTTTCAAGTTCGAAATCATTATCGCTGCAAAATGAACGACTTTTTGCAGTCTCCACTTCTGAATGGAACACGCGCCACCCCATACACAGGCGCAATACCTGATGAGAGGGAAAACTAATGCTTCAATCAGGAACACCCTTAGTTCACGCGGTAGCCTATTTCGTAATCTGCACATGCCTACGAGCACCTGATAGCAGCGCTGCACGGTCAATGATATGTGGTGTTCCCAGGTAAGTGCGGGATCAAGCACGACTCCTAGCACTTTAGCTTTAGAAGTAGCTACAAGGGTATGGTCACCAAAACGGATGCTTATTTCGCTGATTATCCTACGTCTTGTTTTAAACACTATAAATTCAGTCTTTGATGGGTTGATTTTCAGACCATTTTGAGTAAACCAGGTCAAAGCGGTAGCTAAGGTGCGTTCAATTCTGATTTTAAGCAAATCTTAGTTGCTTGGTTCGTCTGAGTCGATGAACTGTGTATCATCTGCATACATAATGACCTTACTGTCTGAAATATGTGAGGCGAAATCATTGGTGAAAATTAGGAAAAGAACCGGTCCAAGCACCGAACCCTGAACGACACCGTGAGTAACTGGCACGAGGTTCGACGAACCACCACGAACAGACTGACAACGATGCGACAACCAATCCTCAAACCAATGTCTGTCTACGCCATACCAACCGAGCTTATCCAGCAACATATCATGGCGTACGCTATCAAACGCTTTGGACGTATCAGCAGTCACCAGTGTGGCTACCCGTCCTGCATCAATCTGGTTTGTTATGCCCGTGACAGCATCCAACATGGCAAGCTCAGTTGAGTGGTTTTGACGAAAGCCATACTGTTGCGAGTACAGTATGTAGTTAGATTGCAGAAATTGCTCTAACTGAGTACACACGATCCGTTCACAGAGCTTCCCTATGACTGACACAATCGATATTGGTCTATAGTTACTGGGGTCTTTGCGGTCTCTTGACTTAAAGACAGGCTGTATAATAGCAATTTTCCACATTTTGGGGACCTGACCAGTTACCAGTGAGCAGTTTAGCACGTTCAACAAGTGTGGTCCGATCACAGGAAACGTCATTCGTATCATCTGAATTGTGACACCGTCAGTGCCACACGCGCGAGACGTACCCATTCTTTTCAGTGCCATTGACAACTCGGGTAGTGTCGCAGGGGTCACTCGGAACGCATTGGCACACACTCGGGGTGGGTGGGGACCCAGCCGCTCACCATTAGACGCGGCCGCTGACAGAGATTTGGCTACGGTGGGACCAACCAAAGCGAAGTGGTTGTTCAGCTTGTCGGCCCACTTGCTAGGCCCTCCAGGCGGCTCCGCTCCGTCGTTCTTGGGCTTCTTGCCGGCCATGAAGAATCGCTTGATGTTGGGCCAGGTAGTTTGTCGGCTGTTTTTGAAGGTATTTTTGAAGTATGTAGAGCATGCGATGTACTGTGCTTGTTTTACAGCATTTCTACACTGCCTGTACCGTGTACAGGTCTCTGCATTCGGGTGCTTGTCTTTGAGCTTCCTTGCGCAATCACGTTCTTTCATTTTCGATCTCAGGTCTTCATTTTTGGATAGCCACGGGCAGGGTGGGTGCCGAACACGGATACGTTTTAGTGGCATGTGCTAGTCGATGTTTCTGTTCCACACTTCTAAAAACCTGGCGAGTTTCTCCTGTGGGTCAGTGGATTCATAGATAGGCGTCCAATCATCCAGGAGCATGTCGAGCCTGAGTGCATCTGGACATAAATCCCTGGTTGATCTAACAGTGATTTCAGTAGGCCGTCTACGCACTCTTGCACGTTTTACTTGCACTGTTATCATATCATGATCGCTTATATTGCATGCCACCACCTCGATGTTGAAAGTCAAGCTGGGAGTGTTTGTGATTAAGTGATCTAATAATGACGGTTGCGTGCCGGGGTGTGTCGGTGACTGTATCATTTGAGTCAGGTTGTAGTCTTGAAGCATCTGACTGTAAGCTTTCACTCCCGACTTGCTGATGTCAAGAAGGTCAAAATTGGTGTCTCCTAGAAGGAATATGGGCTTGTTTTTGGCGAGCACCTGCGTTATTTGATGACTTATGTCAGTAAGTGATGGCGAGACAGCGGCGCTGGGGGGTCGATAGACTACACCGATAATGATTGGTCGGCAGCGCACCGCCTGAACCCACAGGCACTCGATGTTAGAGTCAACAGATTTAACAGAGATCTTTTCAACGGCTATTGAATCTCGATACAGGATGCATACTCCGCCTCCTCTGCAGGCTGCACCATGACTTGTTCTACTTCTGTCACGTCTTATTATGGAGTACCCTGGGAAGATGAGGAACTTGTCGCTTACTTCATGGGTCAACCAGGTTTCACCAATGCACAAGATGTCCAAATTGTTTGCTGATAGCAAGTCTCTCACATTGTCCAAGGAAGGCATGATGGACCTTACATTAAGAAAGCCTATAGAAGCGTACCTCGTTTGCCGTTGTTGGTGTCAATGTTGTTTGTTTCGCTGAGAGACGACCGAGGGGGCTGCACCAGCTGACGGGTCCTGCTGTTGGTCATCTGTGCTGACTTTGGATGGTCGGCGCCACGCGGCACCCCTACCATGTTCGACCGATTTCCAACTTGAACCGGGATAGTATTCCCTGACGCAGGAGCGGGGTTAGTATTCCCTGACGCAGGAGCGGGGATAGTATTCCCTGACGCAGGAGCGGGGATAGTATTCCCTGACGCAGGAGCGGGGATAGTATTCCCTGACGCAGGAGCGGGGATAGTATTCCCTGACGCAGGAGCGGGGATAGTATTCCCTGACGCAGGAGCGGGGATAGTATTCCCTGACGCAGGAGCGGGGATAGTATTCCCTGACGCAGGAGCGGGGATAGTATTCCCTGACGCAGGAGCGGGGATAGTATTCCCTGACGCAGGAGCGGGGATAGTATTCCCTGACGCAGGAGCGGGGATAGTATTCCCTGACGCAGGAGCGGGGATAGTATTCCCTGACGCAGGAGCGGGGATAGTATTCCCTGACGCAGGAGCGGGGATAGTATTCCCTGACGCAGGAGCGGGATAGTATTCCCTGACGCAGGAGCGGGGATAGTATTCCCTGACGCAGGAGCGGGGATAGTATTCCCTGACGCAGGAGCGGGGATAGTATTCCCTGACGCAGGAGCGGGGATAGTATTCCCTGACGCAGGAGCGGGGATAGTATTCCCTGACGCAGGAGCGGGGATAGTATTCCCTGACGCAGGAGCGGGGATAGTATTCCCTGACGCAGGAGCGGGGATAGTATTCCCTGACGCAGGAGCGGGGATAGTATTCCCTGACGCAGGAGCGGGGATAGTATTCCCTGACGCAGGAGCGGGGATAGTATTCCCTGACGCAGGAGCGGGGATAGTATTCCCTGACGCAGGAGCGGGGATAGTATTCCCTGACGCAGGAGCGGGGATAGTATTCCCTGACGCAGGAGCGGGGATAGTATTCCCTGACGCAGGAGCGGGGATAGTATTCCCTGACGCAGGAGCGGGGATAGTATTCCCTGACGCAGGAGCGGGGATAGTATTCCCTGACGCAGGAGCGGGCTCAGGGGAGACGGTGGGCAATAGCTGATTAGGGGTCCTCTGCTCCGTCACCGTCTCCGATCTGGGAGGCGCTAGTCTAAAAAACCGTACACCTCACTCAGCACAAGTTGACTTACGTTATGGCTTCCTTCAGAGGTATACAAGAAGCCAGTCCGGTTAAGTCCTCCGAAGCGACACTCTTTCAGTCTCTCTCGTAAATCCAGGAATATAGCCCCGTCAGCATTGCACAAGTCAAGAAGCTGCTCGTTCATGTTACATGAATTTTCATATACATCTCTGCCCATGTCCCGCCTTTCTTCCACGGAGCAGACAACAACTTCCCTTACTTTTCTTGTGTTGAAAGACGACTCAATGACACTGGCCAGTCCCTCTAGTACGAAGTCAGCGCTTCTATGCTTTGCCAGATCGTCACTGCCCACATGCAGGACAACATCGACTTATCTGGCTTCAGACTGTCGGACTGCAGTTTTGACTTTATGATGAGCATCCTCTACCATCATCTCTGGCGTGCATTTGAACATTGCTCTGTCTAAATCAAATTCGTTCTTTGCAGCGGTGGCGATCCGCCGAACGTTCGATCCTCCAATCATCACTGCACCACTCTTCACCTGCTGATTTTGTCTTCGCGTCTTGTCTTTCTGTTTCTTCTTCATCACTGTAAATCCATCATTGATCTCTTTCATCATATCTCCATTACGTGGTGTTTGCCTTCCATCTGTTCTTCTCCGTGCTGTTTCCTCACTTCAGGAGTACCAGTTCTACATTCGGATACTACCGATGCATATGTACGCGTTCCCGCATGCACGAGTCCACCATTGCTATCATCATGATTGGGAGTTGTAGAGTTTCGGAAGTCGGTGGTATCCTCCCGGTGTGGTTCGGCCGTTGGTTGTCTTGTGATAACTTTGACCTCCTCAAATTCAGACGGATGGCGCACTTCTCCCCGACGTTCAGCTATCTCGTGGGTGAGTTTAGTGCCGGCTGCTACAATCGCAGATGCGCACAGCGCGGCAAGTTCATCTACCGTCTTCCCTAAGTTCTTGCAGCTGACGTGATGTTCTTTTAGCTCACTTACATCTATTTCGATTTTAGAAACGACGTTGCAGAGCTTATTAATATCAACACTTCCCGTCGCTGGATTGATCATATCTGTTTTCCGGGTTTCACCTGTTTTTTATTCCCGTATCATATCTGTGATTTGAACGGTCATGACATGGATCATCTCACCTTGATTGGTAACTTGTTCTTGAAGACACTTTATGTCTTTTGAGTTCCCTAGTTTTATCTCTAGTTTTATTTTTCATCTCCAAGTCCGAGGACGATTCTTGTGTAACCCTCTATTAGCGAGGTGCAGCTGATATTTCGGCACGCGTTTTATGCACAAAAATCAATCGCCATTTTCTGATCCCGGCTTTAGGAAGCAAAATGGCAAAATCTACAAAAATGGAAAATTACTCACTTTTTAACACCCACTATCTTAATTATGGTAATGGATTCCAAGATGAAAATGTGGCCACTTGCATAAAATTCTTCAAATTACGTTAAGAGATACTTTATACACTACTACTCGCTCTAGATTCAAAGATATCAAGCCATGTTCAGGAGTTCATGAAACACGTCCGTCCGTCTTACTGGTTCCTCTAATGTCTCCTTCACCAGGGGGTTTGGGCCAGTAGCCGTTACCAGGGGTCATCCCTGCAGCCGCCATAGGTTCAATTAGCTAGAATGCCATGCAAAAAAGAACCACGTACGTCAATTGCCCGAAAACCGTGACATACGTGGTTCTTCCTAGAGCGTGACGTCATCTATCCGGAAAATTTTGGCGCACCGACATTTGTGGCGCCGCTTATGTATGGCCTTTTAACATTAGCGATGGAGTAAGACTTTTGCCCCTTCGCTATCAAAATAGGAGTGACAAGATGTTATTTAGATAACTTAGAGACCTTGAATCGGTCTTTCTTTCAGGGACTGTTGTTTGTAAATCGGTTCGGTAGAATTATCTATATAGTCTTTAAAAAATGCCAGTTATTATTGATTTGTATAGGGGCAAGGGATTCTCCGTCCAGATGACGTCACCACCCCTGAGTCGGATTCGGTCAAATCGCCGGATGACTCTACCTTCTTATAGGGCCTTCGCCGTTACCAATGGCCCATGGTAGGGACATCCATGTGAACCTTACAGACCGTGGACGCTCCGTTGCCATAGCAACACACCTTTGACGCTTCGTTGCCTTGGTAACACGCCTGTCAGCACGCAACAGCTGAGCAGTGTCGACGCAGAAAGGCAGCAGAGGTCCGAGATAAGCCGAGTCTTACGCGCGGTGGCGTTCCTTTACAGATATTTGCCTTTGGGTCAGGTTACTGTATATTTCGGGGTGACAGGTTTGTAGAGATGGGATTGAGTGGGTGTTGGAATGTGAACACGAGATAATTCGCCCGGAGACCTTTCGGAATATCAATGATTGATATACATATGAGTCCGGGCTCTTTTTACTTCATGGTATCAGACTGAGGATGGTCGAAGTGGCTATCAGGGCTTTCAAAACGCATGGCAACGGCCCAAAATGGGTTACATTTCCAGTAGAATTATTTCCAGATGTTATAGACATTGCAAACAACTGGTACGAAGATAAGTTATTTTAAATCACCCTTAAAGGGAAATATTCACCTTTGTCCACACAAATGGAATTATTACTTGAAATCGATAGATGTGACCAAAATATATTGTAAATTGATCACATTTTGCATATAAACATTCCTACCGAAAGATATGTCAAGTTATAGTTGATAAGCGATCCACGCTTATATCGGTTGGTACTCAGCAAGTACTCATAAAGACATAAAGACATAAAAGAAAAGTGCAACAAAGAGCCTCTTGGGCCCATCCGAGGTTGCACCCCCCCCCCCCCCCCCACCCCCCCCCCCCCCCCCCTCCACCAGTCTCGCCCCTTCAAATCACCTTACTCTACCTGCATAAAAGAAGGCTAATTCCACGAGTATTTATGAACTAATCCCTTCTCTGTAAAGTATTTATCTAATCTAATTTTGAAGGAAGCAAGTGTCACTGCATCAGCGACATCCCCTGGTAGCATATTCCAATGTCCTACAACCCTTCTACTGAAAAATGACTGTCGTAGCCTAGTCCTACTTTGTTTCATAATGAGTTTATGCTGATGACCTCTACCTCGATTTTCCCTATTGAACTCAAACATACCCTTTAAATATCCAGAATGCTGACTATTTACAAATTTGAAGACTTCAATTAGATCTCCTCTTAGCCTTCTATATCTAAGTGAAAACATACCCAATTTCCTTAATCTATCTTCATAAGGTAAACTACCAAGACAATTAATCATTTTTGTTGCCCTTTTTTGAACTCTTTCTAACAACCAGCAATCTTTCTCATATGTTGGAGACCAGGCTTGTACACAATACTCCAAATGTGGTCTAACGTATGCACAATACAGTTTTGTTATTACCTTTTCACTCTTGTAGGAAACATTTCTGTTAATGGCCCCTAGCATTCTAAGTGCCTTTTTCCTAGCTTCTACAACCTGGTCTGACGCTGATAGTCTATTGTTTACCACGACACCTAAATCTCTTTCCTTCTCAATCTGCTCCATTTTCTGCCCACCCATTTCATACCTATGTTTACTGCTAACCCGTCCAGCGTGCATAATCTTACATTTACTCAAATTGAATTTCATCTGCCATGCTTCAGACCACTCAACTAGCTTGTCCAGATCTGATTGAAAAACATCCTGATCATGTTTTCCTCTAATAATCCTGACAACTTTTAGATCGTCTGCAAATTTCAAGACTTTGCTGTCTATACTGTTCTCAATTGCATTCACAAATATTATAAAAAGCAATGGGCCCAGGACTGAGCCCTGTGGAACCCCACTGAGAACCTCCTTCCATTGTGATTGGCACCCATTCAATATAACCCTTTGCTGGCGTCCTGAAAGCCACGTTTCTATCCAATCCAGAATCTTGCCCCTGATCCCATGAATTTTAAGTTGTAACCCCAGTCTTGTATGGGGGACTTTGTCAAATGCTTTACTGAAATCAAGAAAAGCTACATCTAGCTGTTTACCCTGATCAACGCTATCTGTTGCAACATCCAAAAACTCCAGAAGATTAGTTAAACAAGAATGGCCCTTCCTAAAGCCATGCTGTGTATCTTTGATGAGTTCATTTTGCTCCAAGAATTCAACAATCTTATCTTTGATGATTGATTCAAGCACCTTGCAGACTAATGAGGTCAGACTAACTGGTCTATAGTTTTCCTCTTTACTTCTATCTCCCTTTTTATGAATAGGAACAACATTTGCTCTTTTCCAATCAAGTGGAATTTTACTATCTGCAAGTGATTTAGAAAATATTATGGCTAATGGAACTGACAACTCCCTTTCAGATTCTCTTAAAAGTCTAGCATGGATTTCATCAGGTCCTTCTGCCTTGTTAGGCCTTACTTTCTTTAGATATTCTAGAACAAGTTCACTACTTATGCCACCTAGCTCTCCTATAGTCTCCTCTGTCTCTAGCTCAGGCTGAAGTGCTGCAATACTACTCTGGTCCTCGATAGTAAAGACAGATTGAAACTGATCATTAAGCACTTCAACCATTTCACTGTCCTTGCTAACTAACACATCATCTACCTTAAATGGACCTATATTTTTGGAAACTGTACTTAACTTATAAAAACTGAAGAACTTCTTACTATCTGCATTACAATGTCTAGCTAAATCAAGTTCCTTTGCCCTTTTAGCTGCTCTGACCTTTTTCTTAACTGAATTTCTTGCATTCTTGTAGGCCTTCTGATTTATATCTAGTGAAGATCCCTTCAAAATGCCAAATGCACTTCTTTTAGCTTGTATAGCACTCCTTACTTCTGGGGTAAGCCAAACTGGATTGCCCTTGGTTCTGTTACGTTTGTGCCTGAGGGGTATATGCCGATTTTGAATTTGGCTTAATCTAGCTTTGAAAACATTCCAGGCCTCACATGCATCTAAACCTGCCAACTCAACGTTCCATTTTATCTGTGCGAGGTCATTTCTAATACCATCAAAATCAGCCCGGCTGAAGTTTGGAACCATAATAACGTTATCTTTGGGCCTCATTTCTGATGAGATATTGAATTTAACCATATTGTGATCACTGGTTCCTAGACCTGCACAAATACTTATGTCACTAACTAGATCACTGTTGTCTGAGAATACAAGGTCTAGAATGGAGCAATGTCTGGTTGGCTCTGTTACAAACTGATGCATGAAAAGCTCCTCTTCAAAGATTTGCCTATACAACCTACACTCATTTGTTTCCTCTGCTATACTTTCGTATCCTCTTAAGTTAAAATCTCCCATAATAAGACACTGAGCCCGAAAGTTCCTACGTATTTCCTCACAAATATATTGGTCTGTTTCAGCTTGGGAGTTCCTTGGAAGATTCCCTGGTCTGTAAAATGCACCTATCCTCAACCTTCCTCTGTTTCCTGTACCAATTTTAATGTCAAGCCAGATTGATTCTACTTCTTTTACTTTACTAGAATCATCAACTCTAGTAGTGCAGTACAAGCTATTTACATATACAAACACTCCGCCTCCCTGCCGTGATTCTCTGCAGTATGAGAACATGTTGTACCCTTGTAACTCGAAATCCTGTAGCCTATCCCTATTATACCCCTCACTAACCCATGTCTCGGTTACACAAATGATATCAGGCTTTTCAAGGGCAACATAACACTCAAACTCGTCAAATTTAGACCTAATACTTTGGGCATTCAGCAACACACATGTGATCTTATACTTTGAGCTGACTCTACTAATTCTGAGGGAATTATGATCTACTGTCCTATTCTGACATGAACTTCTACCAATGCTTACTTCTTGATGCCCTAGTACTAGCGTCCCTGAACCCCCCTCCTACCTAGTTTCCCTGAATGACACTTCTGTAGGCATCTCCCAAAGCCCTTGCCCCCTCATCCGATAAGTGAAGCCCATCCTTCATATAGTACCTATGCCACTCATAGAACTGATCCCATAAGTCTACATAACTAAGCCCCATAGCTGAACATAAGTTCTGAACTGAGCTGTTCACAGACAGAGCTCTCGAGTACCACTCCTCACTGGCTCCACAGCGAGGGAGGATGCCAGTCACAATGACTGGTTTCCTGGACTCCTTCAACCTCTGCAGCAGGCTCCGGTACTCCGCTACTATTCTCACACTCTGCCTAGGTCCTATGTTGTTCACCCCCACCTGTATTATAACTGTCTCCGGGCTACTCCTACCAAGTTCTGCCTCAATGACAGGGCCCATATCAACTACTTTTGCCCCCGGTTTAACTATACATTTGTCCCTCTTCCCACAGAATGTTCGCCTTAAGGGCCTTACCCTTGAGTCCCCAACCACTAAATGCTGAATCTGTTCCTTGTCACTTTCAGCTGCTGACTCTAACGCACTGAACCTATTTGCTAGTGTAACCTGCTGATGTTCCCTGGGGCTGTACTGCCTGACTCTACCCTGAACTTTTGTCCATCCCTCCTGATCCCCTTCCCTCTTCCTCCTCCAGATTCTGCTACCACCCTCCATTACCCAGCACCCCTCCTCATCCTTACTGTCTGTGGCCCTAGCATTACTTTCCACAATGTTGGGTCTCCAGAAACGTGACCCTCCAACACACTTCCAAACCCCAGCAGCACTATCCACCTTTGCCTTATCCTCCTCCCTTATGCCCCTATCAGAACTACCACTGGTCCCTGATCCTGTTGGCTCCTTTTCTGACCCCCTAACCACAATCTGCGCATACGTTCCTTGGTCAGGAGCTACACCCTCCTGCGGCTCATCTCTACACCTACACTTACTTAACTGCGCCTCAAGCTCCGCTACTCTAGCCTGGAGGGCCTCTAGCTCTGCTACCTTCGCCTGCATCCTAGTCATGCTCATTTGAATACACTAGTAACTGATAACGAATTCAGTAAATTAGCCTCCATACGCATTGTTATTTATCATGCAGGCATGCAATATGTTTCCTGCACTCTATCTTTTACGAATATGTGCCAAACTTTTATGAACAGTATGCAGTCAACAAGCATTTTACTAAAGTGCTTTGAAATCGGCAGTTTAGCTTGGCCCCGGACGGCGACCTATTTAGTGTATGCGATTTGTTGAGAAACGAGAGGTATTTACCGTTGAACAGATTGATACAAAAGCGCCAGATATGTCGCGTTTCGCTAGTGGATGGAAAACACCGATGCATGAACTCCGAAAGAAGTATATGTGCCTGCTGTTTAATTTGTCCAAACTTCCAACTTTGTATTATGGAATAAATGTATTTCATTCTTAAATTTAGATCACATCATTGTTATACCATAACGGAAGCCCAAGCAATTGCTTCTACACAAATCAAATGGTGAATATTTCCCTTTGATGCTCGAGAGAGCATATTTTGTTTTTGTTAGACTTTTTTGAACCGTGGCCCTCAAGCTATCATAGTTTACCATTCTGGATCCACCAGAAGATAAGAAAGGGCTAGGGTGGTAAAAGGACACGTGCCATTTAAAAAGATGCAAAATAGCCATGAAAAAAATGCCATGAAATTATGGGATGCCGAGTCCGATACATTGGTAATGCGCATCGTGTTATCTTCGATTCCCAAACCATTAATACTAATTTGGAAATACAAATTGGAAACAAGATTATAACGACATTTATCTATAGACGCTGCACCCAGATGGTGAATACCATGCGTTTGATCAGGTGTAGAATAGGGGTACTGGTATGACTACGTTTACATGGGAGGAATTGGTTGGAAACTGTTAAAGTATGGGTGTCAAATTGTGTAACAATGATCAATCCCGTGCCGAATATGTATTCTATTTTAGTGCCAAAATGAATTATTAAAACAGACAAGTTTTCGACATCACTGTCATCATCAGGTCTGAAGTTTTCTAAATATTTTTGATGACACATAATAACAAAAACAGCTTTGCTCATGTCACAATGATGATGGTATCACTTTTCTAGAAGTGATCGTACCAAAGAGATGGCTATGTTTCTTCGACACAACGAAAAACTTGCAAGAACAGTAGCTCGCACATACTTCCTCCTCGACTGTCGTAAGCTGGAACTTTTCCCGAAATTAATTACCAATCGCACGATGAACGGGAACATTGTGTCATGCAATCCATGTCTATTCATTCAGCAGTGACGGTCATACTGGAGGATACCATCATCATTGTGACATGAGCGAATCTGTTTTTGTTATTTTGTGTCATTCAAAAATATTTAGAAAACCTGATGATGACAGTGATGTCGAAACCTTGTCTGTTTTAATAATTCATTTTGGCACTAAAATAAAATAAATATTTAGCATGTTATTGATCGTTTTACCTTTTTACAATCATGTCCTTCATGTAAGCCATCCAAATGCCAAATCAGTATGCGTGAGCCTGCTTTCTACCTGGAAAGCCAATTTTGACCCAACCTATCTTACAAGGCACCAGATGGATTGCCAGCTTGTGGCCAGACAGAATCGGCGAACGCGAAGGAACGTGACGCCAAGTTTTCGTTGCACGTGCCGTCAAGTTTTCACTGCACGTCCCGCCAAGTTTTTATTGCACGTGCCGTCGAATTTTGACGGCACGTGCCACGAAGTTCTCATTGCACGTGCCGGGTAGGATCTGGCCCCTACATATAACATACCAACACACTTGGACAGTTTTTTTGCTTCTGCTTACAGCTCCAGAACATGGTGCATGAACTCGCAAGCGTTAATTTCGAACTATTTTTTGTGTGAATGCACTGTCCACTGCTACCACTATCGTCCACTATCGAACATTTTGAACCACGGTTACTCGAACATAAGGTTACTCGAACATAATTGGAACTTGTGCTACGTTTACCATTTAATCACAAACACTCGAACGTTCTTGTGTCTGTGAATATGGCAGGCCACATGTCCCTTCAGACACGAGCGTGCCAGACGTTTTAAGCACGTTGATGGCTGCATTTTAAGGATTAATTTGTCTCAGTTTGAAGTTTGACGTTTGAAGTTTGAAGGTCAAATCAAATTGTAATGGAACAGCAGCAGACTCTACGTCACGCTCCTCGACATTGAGCAATCCTTCAATGTCGAAATCACAATGCCGATATCCGTGAAGATCAACGCCTTTGGTCCATTAATATTGAACATCAACGTCGAGCTGGACAGTAAATACACTCTGGTAACACATGGAATCAACCAAATCAGGGAGCTCCGTTTAGTATTTACCCCACATCTCCGGATTCCGGGGTCTATTAGCTCCCGTCTGCGTCGTGAATCGGTCATTTCCTGCGCGGCAGCCTATCGCTAAGATCTCCGCCGCCAATCCCTCCTCCAGCCAAGTGTCCCATTAACGCATCACTCTCGCGCCGCTCGCGCGCCGCATTATCGGGGTACCTTCGGCGGACGGAAAACGGATTTTTTTATCTGTCGGTCCGTCTGGGCGATCGCCTTGGCGCCGGAACCATTAACGGGGAGCAAATACGCACACTGGCGGGGCTGTTAGGGCGGAAAGGGCATCCGATAACGTACGAAATAGAGCTCTAACGGCAAATTGGGGGCGATGGTGGATGCCAGATAACATGCGATGTGTTGGGAAGTACATGGGTTATTGGGTTGTGGGATAACCATGACTTCCCATGAGACTAATAGCTGCTAATGCATTAGAGTAAAACTAGGTCGGTTCTTTACCATACACATCGCATGTTATCTGGCCGGTTCTTTCCTCACCCGAAGACGCGGTACGCTGTGATGGCAGAGTTCGAGCGCTCTGGTCGCCTGCCCCTGAACACTAGGCTTCCACGTGTCCTCAACATCCTTCCCGTGTCACGAGACCAGCTTCAGAGCGTCATTCTCGGTCTGACTAACAAGGACTCATGTGTGCCGGGTGATGTGCCCATCAAAATTGTTAAGCTTTGTTTTAATGACATCGGGCATCTTTTACTGCGCATCATTAACACTAGCATAGTCACTGAATCAGTCCCTGCCAGCTGGAAGTGTGCTGTCGTCATCCCTCTTCATAAAAGAGGTGACACTTCCCAAGCATCCAATTTCCGACCCATCACCAACGTTCCGGCCATTTGCAAAATCATTGAGAAACTTGTCCATCAGCAGATCACCGCCTACCTTCATCACCACTGTCTATTCAGTTCGGACCAGCACGGTTTTATGTCGCGCCACTCCACCACCACTGCTCTTTTATCTATGACCGAACAGATCCAGGGTATGGACCAATCAGAAATATCTCTTTTAACGTTAATTGACCTCAGTCGCTGCTTTGATGTCGTGGACCACGCGACACTGCTGAACAGCCTTGAGCAGCTTCAGATTTCAACAGGTTGGATCAAGAGCTACCTGGCAGGTCACACACAGCGCGTGCGGGTGGGTGACACTCTCTCCGAGCCCCTTACCATTGACATCGGGACATATCAGGGCAGCTGCCTGGGGCCACTGCTGTTCAACGTCATCAGCAACAACATCAGCTGTTACATCCCCTCCAGCATCAGCGGCTTCTGCACCTCCTTGGTCCGCTATGCCGATGATTCCCAGGTGGCAATCATTGGCCCCCGCAGCAGGCTACCAGAGCTGAAGCTGGCGCTGGAGAATATTCTCGATATGATGTGCACCTGGTCCCTCCAGCATGGTATGCTGGTGAACGCCAGCAAGACAGAGCTCCTCCTGTGCGGCGACCGTCGCCAGCTGGTCCAAATCAGGGATCCCCCACAGATCAAGTTCATGGGCCAGCTCCTGCCTTTCTCCAAGTCCGTGAAAAACCTAGGGGTAGTCATGGACTCTGAACTCTCTTGGGCGGCGCACATAGACCACATCATCAACCGCTGTTTCGGTATCCTTATCGGACTCATGCACATCAGACATATCATTCCATTGAGTGTACTACCGAGGATAGTTGACGCCCTGGTCCTTTCCCATGTACGGTATTGTGTACAAGTCTACGGGAGCGCTAACCGCACGAACATTACCAAGTTGCAGAAAGTGTTTAACTTCTCAGCCAGGGTCATTTCCGGGAGGCGAAAGTATGACCATATTTCCGATGTCATCGGTGATCTCAGATGGTTGGGTACGTCTGACATGGTGTCATATTTTGATCTTTGTCTGCTGCACGGTATACTCACTTACGAAAAACCTGACTTGTTGCGTTCGTGCATTACATACAACCGCGAGCATGTGCGCCGTGATACTAGGCAGTCTCACCATCTAAGCTTGCCCCGTGTCAGAAACAATCATGGGAAACGACGATTTGTGTACCGAGCTGCTGAGCTGTATAACCAACTCGTGATCGCCAATGGGCACTCTGGCCTGGCTATGCCACCGTTCAAGACCAAGATTCGTGACTTGCTACGTGCATGATTTGTCCATTGTAAATATTTGTGTAATTTTTTTGTCTTCTTTTTTAGTCGTATTAAGGTTGATTTGACAACTGTCTGATCGTGTTCGATGGTCGTCGAATAACCCTGTCACAGTGGAACGACCTGATTATGTGAAATAAATAAATAAATAAATAAAGTAGACGTCTGTTATAATGCAATGTTGATATATGATATAGCCTCTTGACAGTCTGTTTACGTTTCCATGCACAGGTCAATGAAGAAAATAAAAATCTTCTCAGTTTTTGTTTTGTCTTGTTTTCGCTACAAGTCGAAATAACCCGGTGAAGGAAAAGTATTGTTTCGTCTTCTACGATTTCCAAATCAGAGGTACATCAATGTATTCCATCATAAATAATCCGCTTTGCGTATCGGTTCCTTTCCTACTTCACAGTAGTCTCCACTTCGATGCATTTCAAAGCGACTTTAGAGGGATTGGGAAGAGAAGGCTCGCTCGCGCATTACAGGGCTATGCACTTATCAGGGCCGGATCGGCTACGGTGCGCAGCCCATTCGGGATGGCGATTTCGAGAAAGAGTCGACTCTTATGAAAGGAGGGTGGTCTTGGAACGTACCGGAAGTTTGTGATAGATGATGGCTTGCCTAAATCAATCCGTGTTTGTTGTTGTTATTGTTGTAATTATTACGACTTTGTATTGTCTAGCGAATGGCGTGGCTGTAGTTACAGTACATGCTTTAATTACTAGTCATTTGATTCTCTGAGATGGAGCACCCACGTCCACATACATGATTCTCAGACGAGATTTTCATCCGGCGTAGTGGTGACACGATTCTGACATAGCTGTCATCATGTCATCATGTCATCATGTCATCATGTCATCATGTCATCATGTCATCATGTCATCATGTCATCATGTCATCATGTCATCATGTCATCATGTCATCATGTCATCATATCATCATGTCATCATGTCATCATGTCATCATGTCATCATGTCATCATGTCATCATGTCATCATGTCATCATGTCATCATGTCATCATGTCATCATGTCATCATGTCATCATGTCATCATGTCATCATGTCATCATGTCATCATGTCATCATGTCATCATGTCATCATGTCATCATGTCATCATGTCATCATGTCATCATGTCATCATGTCATCATGTCATCATGTCATCATGTCATCATGTCATCATGTCATCATGTCATCATGTCATCATGTCATGTCATCATGTCATCATGTCATCATGTCATCATGTCATCATGGCATCATGTCATCATGTCATCATGTCATGTCATCATGTCATCATGTCATCATGTCATCATGTCATCATGTCATCATGTCATCATGTCATCATGTCATCATACCATCATGTCATAATGTCATCTGACATAGCTGTATTCATGTCATCAAGTCATCTGACATAGCTGTCATCATGTCATCATGTCAGCTGGCATAGCTGTCTTCATGGCAGCATGTTATCATGTCATCTGACATAGCTGTCTTCATGTCATCATGTCATCTGACATAGCTGTCTTCATGTCATCATGTCATCATGTCATCATGTCATCTGACATAGCTGCCATCATGTCATCATGTCATCTGACATAGCTGTCTTCATGTCATCATGTCGTCTGGCATATCTGTCATGCCATCATGCCATCATGTCATCATGCCATTATGTCATCATGCCATTATGTCATCATGCCATTATGTCATCATGTCATCTGACATAGCTGTCTTCATGTCATCATGTCATCTGACATAGCTGTCATCATGTCATCATGTCATCATGTCATCATGCCATCTGACATAGCTGTCTGCATGTCATCATATCATCTGACATAGCTGTCTTCATGTCATCATTTCATCATGTCATCATGTCATCTGATATAGCTGTCATCATGTCATCATGTCATCTGACATAGCTGTCTTCATGTCATCATGTCATCTGATATAGCTGTCTTCATGTCATCATGTCATCTGACATAACTGTCTTCACGTCATCTGTCTACCACAGCCTTCTCACAGTCATATCGTGAGACATATAGCATTGCCATTGTTCAGCACTGGCAGCATATTTGGGCCGAATTCGATTCCAGTTTCCTTACGTCATGCATAATGCTCGTTTAATGTTCGTTTAATGTTCGCATAGAAGTTCGTTTACTTTTATTTATCATGTGCGGAACTCGCATGCCTCTGAGATGTCTGAGTCTTCCTAAAATATTCCAGCGGGGAGCAGGCGTTGGAGATTTAAGAGGACACCATCTAAATCTCCCACCGGCTGTTCCCGACCATCAATTTTCATACCGTGACTGCTGAAGTGCCGACTCATTATATCTGTACGTGATCAGAATTCTTTAGATCTGGTGAGAAATCTTTAGATCTGATCAGAATTCTTCAGATCTGGTGACAAATCTTCAGATCTGGTGCTGCCAAACTGGCACCCACGACTCTCACAAGCGTCGTGCGTCTCCAGATCTTGGAAAATCCAACGGTTCTAAAAAAAACTATATAAAAACTAGAAAAAAATATATAAAACAACTATATCGGCTAAGGGCGCTAAGTGACCTAGCATTTCCCGCGCACTAAACCCCAATTAACTAACAAACAAGCAAAATCCAAAATAAAATTATCAACCAACCCAATGAGTAAAACCACAATATCAGTCTGCATTGTGCCTGACATCACCAACCGGCACATACCTCTTCTGCATTCTAGCGACATTGACCGAGCATTGCAGAGTTTTTATTCGGCGTTTTTTTCCCGATCGATCCACGAACGGACTGCACGACGATAAAAACGCCTCCCATTGGTCGTTAGCCGCATGACCTGTTTCCGTTAGCCGCCAGCGAACACGCCACTAATGCGTTACCTGCGGAATCACCGGCCGCTAGCGTGCCGCAGCAGCGCCGCAATCGTCCCTTGTGCGTCACAAAAACGGACATTATTGACGCGCCAAAAACGGGCGACACTGGCTGCTGCC
>JAXIVJ010019021.1:0-21154 GCA_036785665.1 Chirona hameri | reverse complement strand
ACTTGGCAATAACCGGTCGTTAAAAGTGTGGAACGCTTATCAAGATTAACTTGAAATATCTCTCGGAAGGAATTTTTATATGCAAAATGCGATGAATTTACATCATATTTTGGCCTCGTCTGTCGATTTCAAGTGCTAACTCTATTTGTATGGGAAAAGGCCATTATTTCCCTTTAACATCGACAGGGACCATGCTCCACAGTGCGAGCGCCCTGTATCCAAATAACCGTTTGGCCGCCAACTCGGTGCGCACACGTGGAAGCTGCGGCAGTCCAGCGGCTGTGGCCCGAGTGTCCCTGACGGACCCGTCACGGCGATGGCTGATGGAGTCTCGCGGTCACCGGGGCGCATCTGCAGCAGTCCAGCGGCTGTGGCCCGAGTGTCCCCTGACGGACGCGTCACGGCGATGGCTGATGGAGTCTCGCGGTCACCGGGGCGCATCTGCAGCAGTCCAGCGGCTGTGGCCCGAGTGTCCCTGACGGACCCGTCACGGCGATGGCTGATGGAGTCTCGCGGTCACCGGGGCGCATCTGCAGCAGTCCAGCGGCTGTGGCCCGAGTGTCCCTGACGGACCCGTCACGGCGATGGCTGATGGAGTCACGCGGTCACCGGGGCGCATCTGCAGCAGCCCAGCGGCTGTGGCCCGAGTGTCCCTGACGGACCCGTCACGGCGATGGCTGATGGAGTCTCGCGGTCACCGGGGCGCATCTGCAGCAGTCCAGCGGCTGTGGCCCGAGTGTCCCTGACGGACCCGTCACGGCGATGGCTGATGGAGTCTCGCGGTCACCGGGGCGCATCTGCAGCAGTCCAGCGGCTGTGGCCCGAGTGTCCCTGACGGACCCGTCACGGCGATGGCTGATGGAGTCTCGCGGTCACCGGGGCGCATCTGCAGCAGTCCAGCGGCTGTGGCCCGAGTGTCCCTGACGGACGCGTCACGGCGATGGCTGATGGAGTCTCGCGGTCACCGGGGCGCATCTGCAGCAGTCCAGCGGCTGTGGCCCGAGTGTCCCTGACGGACCCGTCACGGCGATGGCTGATGGAGTCTCGCGGTCACCGGGGCGCATCTGCAGCAGTCCAGCGGCTGTGGCCCGAGTGTCCCTGACGGACACGTCACGGCGATGGCTGATGGAGTCTCGCGGTCACCGGGGCGCATCTGCAGCAGTCCAGCGGCTGTGGCCCGAGTGTCCCTGACGGACCCGTCACGGCGATGGCTGATGGAGTCTCGCGGTCACCGGGGCGCATCTGCAGCAGTCCAGCGGCTGTGGCCCGAGTGTCCCTGACGGACCCGTCACGGCGATGGCTGATGGAGTCTCGCGGTCACCGGGGCGCATCTGCAGCAGTCCAGCGGCTGTGGCCCGAGTGTCCCTGACGGACCCGTCACGGCGATGGCTGATGGAGTCTCGCGGTCACCGGGGCGCATCTGCAGCAGTCCAGCGGCTGTGGCCCGAGTGTCCCTGACGGACCCGTCACGGCGATGGCTGATGGAGTCTCGCGGTCACCGGGGCGCATCTGCAGCAGTCCAGCGGCTGTGGCCCGAGTGTCCCTGACGGACCCGTCACGGCGATGGCTGATGGAGTCTCGCGGTCACCGGGGCGCATCTGCAGCAGTCCAGCGGCTGTGGCCCGAGTGTCCCTGACGGACCCGTCACGGCGATGGCTGATGGAGTCTCGCGGTCACCGGGGCGCATCTGCAGCAGTCCAGCGGCTGTGGCCCGAGTGTCCCTGACGGACCCGTCACGGCGATGGCTGATGGAGTCTCGCGGTCACCGGGGCGCATCTGCAGCAGTCCAGCGGCTGTGGCCCGAGTGTCCCTGACGGACCCGTCACGGCGATGGCTGATGGAGTCTCGCAGGCACCGGGGCGCATCTGCAGCAGTCCAGCGGCTGTGGCCCGAGTGTCCCTGACGGACCCGTCACGGCGATGGCTGATGGAGTCTCGCGGTCACCGGGGCGCATCTGCAGCAGTCCAGCGGCTGTGGCCCGAGTGTCCCTGACGGACCCGTCACGGCGATGGCTGATGGAGTCTCGCGGTCACCGGGGCGCATCTGCAGCAGTCCAGCGGCTGTGGCCCGAGTGTCCCTGACGGACACGTCACGGCGATGGCTGATGGAGTCTCGCGGTCACCGGGGCGCATCTGCAGCAGTCCAGCGGCTGTGGCCCGAGTGTCCCTGACGGACGCGTCACGGCGATGGCTGATGGAGTCTCGCGGTCACCGGGGCGCATCTGCAGCAGTCCAGCGGCTGTGGCCCGAGTGTCCCTGACGGACGCGTCACGGCGATGGCTGATGGAGTCTCGCGGTCACCGGGGCGCATCTGCAGCAGTCCAGCGGCTGTGGCCCGAGTGTCCCTGACGGACGCGTCACGGCGATGGCTGATGGAGTCTCGCAGGCACCGGGGCGCATCTGCAGCAGTCCAGCGGCTGTGGCCCGAGTGTCCCTGACGGACCCGTCACGGCGATGGCTGATGGAGTCTCGCGGTCACCGGGGCGCATCTGCAGCAGTCCAGCGGCTGTGGCCCGAGTGTCCCTGACGGACCCGTCACGGCGATGGCTGATGGAGTCTCGCGGTCACCGGGGCGCATCTGCAGCAGTCCAGCGGCTGTGGCCCGAGTGTCCCTGACGGACCCGTCACGGCGATGGCTGATGGAGTCTCGCGGTCACCGGGGCGCATCTGCAGCAGTCCAGCGGCTGTGGCCCGAGTGTCCCTGACGGACGCGTCACGGCGATGGCTGATGGAGTCTCGCGGTCACCGGGGCGCATCTGCAGCAGTCCAGCGGCTGTGGCCCGAGTGTCCCTGACGGACGCGTCACGGCGATGGCTGATGGAGTCTCGCAGGCACCGGGGCGCATCTGCAGCAGTCCAGCGGCTGTGGCCCGAGTGTCCCTGACGGACCCGTCACGGCGATGGCTGATGGAGTCTCGCAGGCACCGGGGCGCATATGCAGCAGTCCAGCGGCTGTGGCCCGAGTGTCCCTGACGGACCCGTCACGGCGATGGCTGATGGAGTCTCGCGGTCACCGGGGCGCATCTGCAGCAGTCCAGCGGCTGTGGCCCGAGTGTCCCTGACGGACGCGTCACGGCGATGGCTGATGGAGTCTCGCGGTCACCGGGGCGCATCTGCAGCAGTCCAGCGGCTGTGGCCCGAGTGTCCCTGACGGACGCGTCACGGCGATGGCTGATGGAGTCTCGCGGTCACCGGGGCGCATAACGGTGATTTAATATACGATAAAGCATTGCGATGCCCCGCTCACATACGCGCATGTCAATTGTTGCTCACTGCAGTTCTTCAAGAAGTGGGGAAACATGTTCTGATTTACGGGCGCGAAACACGACGCGAGCACAGTGATTAACACGCGTAGTGGAGGGGGGTCACTTTTGTCCCCCCCCCCCCCCACATGTTTTTTCGTGAATATCTCAAAAACTAAGCGGAGCAGGGCGATGTTTTTGCGTGACATTAACGCCAACTCAATAGCGGATCGTTTGACGTAAAAAATCAAAATCGGTCGATACATTTTTGAGTTATATGGATTTTCAGTCCAATATAGCGGCCAGAATCGCGGTCGGCAAATCGATATCTTCGGAACCAACAGTGGGATCGGGATGATTCAAACGCCATTCGGTAGACAATGTTAATTTGCATCCACGGAAACAACTTTGGACACATTGCTGGTGACCTGTGACGTCACAGAGGTCAAATTAAAAGAAAATGTGACATTTGGCCAGATTTGAACTTCGTGACCTCGTTTGATCTTGAAGATATTGACCAAGGGCCAAGACAATTTTACCAAATGTGGAACATCATAGCACCTACCTACCCTGTAAGTTTAATAATTCTATCTTTCATACTTTCAGAGATATTAGGAAGGGCACTAAAGTCCCCCACCTCCAACTGCGTGTTAGTGGCATACCCCTCTCCACTGCGCGTGTGAAGAACCTTCTGTAAACGATTTTTTTCTGCATTACACCACACCCACCCCATAGAGTGATACAATACATAATGTGGGGAAACTAGCGATTCTATTAAAGATTTCTTAACGTCATGTGAAAGACTATGCGATAATTTTGAAGACCGCGCAACGTAGCGTAGCAACGGCGCACGAGTGATGCTTGTGCTTCCCATGAGAGATGACAATAGACGATGATCCCTAATATTTGGGTTCAGCGAGGAGTTGCATATCACCGAGACGGTGGTGAAGCGGCATCCTGAAAGTCCTCGTCTGGAGCATGACGAGCCACAGAGGCCTCTCTGACCTGCATATCGTGCCCCGCGACCAGGGAGCCTTTGCCGACTACTATGCCAAGGAAGTGCTGAAAATAGCCAGAACATTAGCAATGCTGCGAAGAAGAAGTTTGGCATCGGGCCTGCCACCTGATGCCAAACTCCTGCCGGACATGTATAGAACATGCTTTTTTAACAAGATGGCGCTCTAGGAAGAAGACCAAAAATTGGTGCTGCAGTCACTTTCGGGCTTTTTGCAAAGGAGGGGCAACGGCCCTGATCTGTCACCGATCAAAAATATGTGGGTATTCGTCAAAAATGACCCAACAAGATGACGCTCGCTACCTCAGAACAGGCCCTGCAGTACAAAACGTCCAAACGGCATGGCGGATAATCAGCGCACACACACTCAGCACTCGGCAGCCTGATGAGCGAGGTGCCGGAGCGCATGCGGGAGTGTTCCCGAGTCTGTGGGGATACGTGGGAAAAAGATAATGAATCACCCTTGTCTTGTTTGTTTTTATTTAACGAGAAACAACCGCTCATCAATTTTGGGACACCCTGTACATTACTTAACGACTAGAGATAAATGAACATCACCAGGAATTACTGCCTTGTCCAGTGTCTACTCCACGCCGACCAACTTTGTCCCAGAAGTCATCAGCAATGCAACAGGGTGCAGGTTGACGTTCCGGCGGCAGGCCTGTTACGCGGTTAGACGCCCATTTTCCCGGTCGTGGGGCCATTGGAGGACGGAAATGGCAGCTATTTGGGAGTGGCCACCACCGAGCCGGCTCGAGAAACGCACTCCTTCTGAACACCGGCCGGCAACATTTCCAGTCATTCTCCAGCTGCCGGAGCCTGAGAGGAGATCCACAGGCTCATCTGTCCCCACTGCTGGGCGGTCACCAGCCAAGATGAAAATGGAGTGGTGTTACAATGAGAAACAGATACAACACTCCACCCCCTTCCCCATAATTACCTTATGTACCGCCACAACTGATATTTGGCGGAGCGAAACATGCAGGAGTTGGCAGTTGCGCTTTATTTCAGCAGTATTCAAACATATTAATATTCGCATTCAGAAATATTTGCAAGCCGAATTGTGTGCATTCTTCACATAAACGGCCGCAAAACAGATATTTGTAGCATACATGACTTCCTCTAGTGATGATACACATTCGTTATCTGCATCATTTAAATATGTCAGCTGTCCTGTTTCTTAAAGTGCAAATATCGGTCCAATACTCAGTTCTTTATCAAAAATCAAATTTTCATAATTTAACCAAACCTAATTACGTTGGAGAATTAGCAAAGACGATAAAAACGAAATTCAAAAGAATATAATGATTTGACCGTCTTATGGCTTCTGAACTATGAGGAATTTACACAATTTCTTATGGTAAGCTTGTTGGCCTTTAACCCGCCATTGGCGGGCTCTGACCAACTTTCGCAATAGCTAAAAAAAACAATAGAGCTATCGACGTGAAGCTTCGGGTACCTTCTCCTACATCAATGTTACGTCTTCTGTGCACACATGAAGCAATTCTGTGGATTTTGTTTTCTTCTCGAGAGAGATAGCGAATTTAGTGACGTCACTGCACACGAGTTTGACACAAAAATCAGCTAAACTTTAGCAGGCCGTACAAATGCCATATTTTGAGCAAAATGTAATCCAAAAACATCAAAAGATAGAACATCGCAAGGGCTACGAGATGGCTATCTCGGATTTGCAATTGTGTTGTTTATTTTACCCCCAACAAAATAAAACAAAATGTTTTAAAATGCCCTCAAAATAAAAAAATTGAGATTAAAAATAAAACAGAAGATATGTTGGAGAACCACATGTGGACAATACCCAAACCAAATTTAAAAGCAATAGCATTATTTTTGACTGACTTATGGCTCCCTAAGTATGAGTAAATCATGACGTCATATTTTGAAATTGCGTTTTTTGGCTTTTAGTGACCAGACGCAAACAAATCAATGCCAGTACTGTATTTCTGAGAAGAAAAAACTGATCTAGAAACTTGCCTTTTTTATTTAGATTGATCTATTTCAAATTTTGACCTTATGTGACCTGACCTTGACCTGATATGGTGTCCGTTTGTGAAAATGGCTGCCACTATCGAATTACACGTATCAAATCTCATATATAAATGGCAAATTAAAACTGTTCCAATGCTATAAACTCGAAAACCCTTGGTGATAGACCAAAACCCAAGAAGAATATGCAAGGACCGGACCCTCGTCCTAACCGGCCGCCATATCACGCCAATTTGCCAGCAACGGGCCCCTGCCTCGATCAGGCCTGACCAAGACCGGGCCCCTGCCAGCGCCAGGTATGGGCCAGAATACGGGTCCATGTGATGCGTGCCCCTTAGAAACTGGGGGGGTCATCTGACCCTTTTGAACCCTCCCCTCCCCCCCCCCCCCCCCCCCCCCCCCCTCCCCCTCCTCCTCCTCCCTCCCCTCCCTGCGTGCGCAACTGGCGAGCGGCTGACTACGTGTTCCGCTTGAGCGCGGCGCCGACAAAGGAGCCGGCTGCCGCCAGTGACGTCATCCGGTGGTCCGCCGAGTTCAAGGTCAAATGGCTCGTGTCCTTACCTGGTTATAGGGCCTTGCTAAATGTATATTTTTCGCCTGCTTCTGCAATTTAAAATAGCTGCAGAATGAATGTCACAAAAGCGCAACATATGAAGAAATTCGGGCCCACTAAATACAAATATCATTGCAATAAATATCAATTCCACGCTTTCACAATTTACTTGAAAACGATAGAGGTCCGATCTAAATGGCAGTGGTGCAATGGCATGCCTGCCATCATGCTGATTCAGAGAATGTATAGGTTTTGGGTCCATCACCAAGGGTTTTCGAGTTTATAGCGTTGGAACGGTTTAAATTGGCCCTTTATATAGGAGATAAGTACCTACAATTCGTACATCTCGTTTTGTTATATCGGTGACCTAAGGTCAGGTCAATTTCGTGACCTCCCAATTATAAGTAAATGGGGAAAATATACAAATGCTTCCTATTCAGAGAACATGCATTAGATCAGGTCAATTATTTCATAATCATGTTATTTTAGCTCATTCTTGATAAGCCAGGTGCAATTGTTGCTCAGTGACTTCTGTAAGGTCAGCTGAGGTCATCTGAGGTCACCAGCACCTTTTGCCAATAACTCTTGATAGAATAAAGATATAGGCGTGCGAATGACACCACTGTGTTTGTCTCGACGAATCGCATCGCCCCATATGCAACATGACCTACATGGGTCACCAAATGACCTTGACCTGTCAAATTATAATGACATAAAAGACATGAAAGAAAAGTGCAACAAAGAAGAGCCTCTTGGGCCCATCCGAGGTTGCCCCCCCCCCCCTCCACCAGTCTCGCCCCTTCAAATCACCTTACTCTACCTGCATAAAAGAAGGCTAATCCCACGAGTATTTATGAACTAATCCCTTCTCTGTAAAGTATTTATCTAATCTAATTTTGAAGGAAGCAAGTGTCACTGCATCAGCGACATCCCCTGTTAGCATATGTCAATGTCCTACAAACCTTCTACTGAAAAATGCCTGTCGTAGCCTAGTCCTACTTTGTTTCATAATGAGTTTTGCTGATGACCTCTACCTCGATTTTCTCTATTGAACTCAAACATTCCCTTTAAATATCCAGAATGCTGACCATTTACAAATTTGAAGACTTCAATTAGATCTCCTCTTAGCCTTTTATATCTAAGTGAAAACATACCCAATTTCTTTAATCTATCTTCATAAGGTAAACTACCAAGACAATTAACCATTTTTGTTGCCCTTTTTTAACTCTTTCTAACAACCAGCAATCTTTCTCATATGTTGGAGACCAGGCTTGTACACAATACTCCAAATGTGGTTTAACGTATGCACAATACAGTTTTGTTATTACCTTTTCACTCTTGTAGGAAACAATTATGTTAATGGCTCCAAGCATTCTAAGTGCCTTTTCCTAGCTTCTACAACCTGGTCTGACGCTGATAGTCTATTGTTTGCCACGACACCTAAATCTCTTTCCTTTTCAATCTGCTCCATTTTCTGCCCACCCATTTCATACCTATGTTTACTGCTAACCCGTCCAGCGTGCATAATCTTACATTTGCTCAAATTGAATTTCATCTGCCATGATTCAGACCACTCAACTAGCTTGTCCAGATCTGATTGAAAAACATCCTGATCATGTTTTCCTCTAAAAATCCTGACAACTTTTAGATCGTCTGCAAATTTCAAGACTTTGCTGTCTATACTGTTCTCAATTGCATTCACAAATATTATAAAAAGCAATGGGCCCAGGACTGAGCCCGTGGAACCCCACTGAGAACCTCCTTCCATTGTGATTGGCACCCATTCAATATAACCCTTTGCTGGCGTCCTGAAAGCCACGTTTCTATCCAATCCAGAATCTTGCCCCTGATCCCATGAATTTTAAGTTGCAACCCCAGTCTTGTATGGGGGACTTTGTCAAATGCTTTACTGAAATCAAGAAAAGCTACACTAGCTGTTTACCCTGATCAAAGCTATCTGTTGCAACATCCAAAAACTCCAGAAGATTGGTTAAACAAGAACGGCCCTTCCTAAAGCCATGCTGTGTATTCTTGATGAGTTCATTTTGCTCCAAGAATTCAACAATCTTATCTTTGATGATTGATTCAAGCACCTTGCAGACTAATGAGGTCAGACTAACCGGTCTATAGTTTTCCTCTTTACTTCTATCTCCTTTTTTATGAATAGGAACAACATTTGCTCTTTTCCAATCAAGTGGAATTTTACTATCTGCGAGTGATTTAGAAAATATTATGGCTAATGGAACTGACAACTCCCTTTCAGATTCTCTTAAAAGTCTAGCATGGATTTCATCAGGTCCTTCTGCCTTGTTAGGCCTTACTTTCTTTAGATATTCTAGAACAAGTTCACTACTTATGCCACCTAGCTATCCTATAAAGTTGACCTAACCCAGTCATCATTACATAATATGATTAAAAGAGCCCTGACTAGACAAACATGATAGGGTCAACATTATTGGTCTATGTTCAACCGATAAGAAGTTTTTCACAATTTGTTTTGAAGAAAATGCCATCGTGACCTTTGGTGACCTCTGGAGCCTAAACTATTGACATGAACTAAAATGTGAGGACATTGGTGGGATTGCATTTCTCATGAGATTTCGTGTTTTCCGTTTGCTCCTAGCCATCACAGTTCCCAAGATATTTGTGGGTTTCTGGAGCAAAGTCCTATACTTGGAAAATTTGATATTTGGTGACCTCTGGTGATCTAAATTTTTACCTGATAAAAAATGACCGAAATAGTTTCCACATTATTTTTGATGAGCTATCGAACGGCGTTTTTGTTTTATATTCCGTCTACTCTTCATAGGAGACGAGTTAGAAGGGTGGTTAGAACGTCCCCCCCCCCCCCCCGGCACAGCGAAGGTGGCGCCGGCCGCCGAACACCGACACGGCGCGGGTTAACGAGGAGCTCACTGCTCACAAATACATATCTCCACTGTATTTATAAGTGTATATTACTATTAGTAGGAACATGCAATTTCCAAATTTGCCTCTATGTGACTGACCTTGTCCTTATCTTATTATGAGCTTCATTGTAACCATTGGATTCAATTAATTCAAACAAATTGAATTAATTTTATGGTTGTCAACTATATTGGTACCTTATCGTGAGGCCAATTGGTCATAGTATTATAACTGTTACATTTTAGGGATGAGAGGAATCATAAAACGCGTGAAGCATGACTCCTCTGACATGACATGCTAATGAAAGTGTGATATTTACGATTTTCAACTCAATTATATTGGCAAATATTCCCTAGTATGACTTCCAATTATGCTTGCGTGGTCATATCCGTGGAAATTTCATGACTGAAACCTATCTTTCGTCTTATATAGCCACATTGTATCATGACATCAAAGGGCATGCAATCCTCTACCACACATGCTATGAAATATGGACAATAAAGTTGAAAGGTGAAGCATATTTCGAAGGCACTTTTCCTCCGTGAGTTATGAGACAGCACGGTATTAAGAGTTATTGCTCTATTAATAGCGTAACATAACCGAGTTCAAACCGTAGCTTGCCTAGCATTCCGAGATAACCTTCAAATAAAATCATTAGAAAAACCATTGCCTCTCTGAGAGATTTAGACAATGTCTGTCCTTGTAATAATTATAACGCACAGTGCTTATTAAACACCAAGGCAAACAAGAATAAGCAATAACAATGGACCAGGCTCGGTCTGAAACAGTGGTGACATAGCTCCCCTAGCTCCCGTTACCGTTTATAGTGGTCAGCCAGCACCAACCGACCTGGTCTGACTGCAGCTGTCTTCCGATTCGCACATCACCTGACCGCCTGGCCTGCACTGATTTCAGCCGTGAGAGGCGACCAGCTAGGTACGAGGTGAGCTCGCTCTCACGTGCCGCCGCCAGGTACTGACCTTGACCTTTTGATGGCAGCCGACACCCAGAGAGCAGCCCAAATTAATAGATAGAGCTGTAAGCCCACGCAGACTAACTAAGTCCAACAGGTTCATCGAGCGAGTTTCGCAGACTCGCTCCGCTGCACAAAGCCCGGCCAATTTACCGAGTCGAATTGGGCCATAAACCTTGAGGGCCTTCCACGACATGCTTAATATGTAAGCTGACACAGTGTGAACGCAGCCTGAGCGATGTCACGGCGCCGGGGAGAAGCCTATCGACGGCTGAACAAGTCGCTGGCGAGGCTATTTAACTATAGTATGGTGAGCGCAACGGCAAAATAAATTGAATACACCTACAGGGCACAGCGCTCAGACGTAGACCAAGGCAAGACAATGCAATCGGAAGCATGAATGTGGGCACGATCGAAGAGCAGACAAACATGTATAGGTATGTAAGTATACAGTGAGGCGTGATAGAAGTTGATATTCTGCATATAATTATAAGCTGGTTATATCAAAACACACTGCAACAACCTGTTAAAGGGAAATAATGACCTTTTTATTTTGTTAGCAACAATTTCTTTGGCTACCGTTATGGTATTAAAATGATGTGATCTAAATTTAAGAATTAAATACAATTATTCCCTAATTCAAAGTTGGAAGTTTGGGAAAATTAATGATCGGTATTTTTCCTCCACTATTGGAAAGCGACGCATCTGGCGCTTTTGTATCTATCTGTTCAACGTTGTTGAATGGGCACTTCGAAACCAATCTCCGACACTAAGTCGACACCGACACTAAGTAAGGTCGCCGTCAACGTGCATCGATGAGCTTCCGATTGAATTGCCAGTTTTGTTTGCAATGGTTGTTAATTGTAAAGGATGAGCCGCCATAATCACAAGCAGAACGCACAATATATTTTCCACACCATTGCGTAAAAAAGCAATACGGGAAAAGCCCGGAGTTCGATGGAAACCGAAAAGTACTTGGCAAGAACAGGTCGTTAAAAGTGTGGAACGCTTATCGGTAGGAAACTGCCAATATCTTTTGGTAGAACAGTTGTTATGCAAAATGTGATGAATGTACAATATATTTTGGTCTCGTCTGACGCTTTCAAGTAACAACTCCATTTTTGTGGGAAAATGTAATTATTTCCCTTTAACTATAAATTAAACAAACTTCTAGTGAATTAATTCCAGGGAGCATTCTTTAAATGTTGTGTGGACCTCGTTCCATATCATCTGATCGCGTCATAGCAAGTCCATTTACCGAATCCAGTGTGAACACGAGTACGTGCTTGTGATTTTGGTCACGATCCGCCCAGTTCTGAATTTATTCGGCCATCTCGTGGCCACTGTAACAAACAGCAGGTCATCCCAGTAAGAGGTCAACAGCTAGCGTTCCGTCCCGACAACTGGAGCGCATTTTGTCAGCCGGGGAATAACCTACAGACGTGGGACAAAACATCCAGGGAGGAGCAATATTACCATGGGCGAAATGGCTGTGAGTGAGGGGTGTTACCAGACCGTCTTATGAAAGAAGTCTTATGTCTTAACTCATAAGCAAATTGATGTGTTATTTAAGGCCATTACTTCAGAACAAGATGAACATGTAAACATAAATCATGAAGAGTGGCAATTCTTAATATACGCCATTGTGTGGTTTTAACGATGCAATTATTTGGACATGAGATATTTCAGAGTTGTAACTGAATCCATTCCAGAATTAATTAAGAGGACATTTTCTGATTATATATAATCCAAATCCAAAAGGAGATAAGTCATATTCGGCTGTTGTGAACTGAGATAAAACTCATACTGAGTCAAAAATGTATCGGCCAATTTTCACTAATGTCGATTTCTTCCCCTAAAATAATTGCATATTCAACCCTAATAGGGCCTTATAGAAGCTGGGGTCGCGATTTCGAACTTTCGCATTACCTACAGTCACAAAATGCAAACATATTCCCGTGTATGGGTATTGGGTAGTATCTATGACCTATAAATAGTTGATTTGCACGTTGACAGTGAAGGCAGTGACTGGAGGTCAGGAATGGGCAGACAGGCAACGATGTTGTCGTGAGAGAGGCGGATCATATTAGGTCATGACCTTATATGGTTCACCTCCCTATAAGGTCATCCACTGATCCCGCGCCGTACCGGGTGGGAAAGGGGCCAATACCGATCACCGATGGCAACCAGACGTGACCAGGCAGTGCGAGCAGCGGCCAGTGCAGCGGCGCGGCGGCGGCTGCCGTGTACCGCCCACGCAGGGAATATTAGGAGCACCTCCGCTCAGCCGCTCGACCCGCACACTCCCCGCCGACCACCAGCTGCCGTGCAGGCCGGGACTTAATTGTGCCTGACATGCGATGTGCTCAAATCCGTCCAGTTGGTGCGGCTAGAGCAGTGGTTCTCAGCGTCAAGGCTGTGGTTACCTATACCCCCTTTGATGACCGGAATGACTCGTTACCCCCTCCCCATAGCGCAGACACCAGTTCTTGGCTTTAAGCTATGCGGTACAGCATAACTTCAGGCGTTTGCTACTAGCGCCATTTAGGGACAGGAATAGAAGTTGATATATGTGGTGGTGCTCTTAGTCTAAAGCAGTCATGGTTCCCAAAGTATAACACGAAGAAAACTGGAACACAAAGCTGAGTACCATTTAGCATTAATTGGATTTGATGTTCTTCGCGATAATGTAGTGACAAAAAAGCAGAAACTGGGATAGATGTATGCGCATTGTGCGTCATCATCAAACGATTCAGCCAAACATTCTCACTTAGCCCTATCGCCAGTACCCCTGCCCAAAGGCTTCATTACCCCAAGTGGGGGTAATTACCCCTATTTGAGAATCGCTGGGCTGGAGAATGGAACTGGTACCGCCTAATCCTATCTGTGTTTAGCTCTTTCTCTTCCTCTCTCTATTCATCCCCTATCTCTTTCCAAATTTCTAAGCATATTATTACAAGTTTGAGATATATACTGTACATTATTTTTGGTAGAATGTGTCCGTTTCAGTTTTCACAGAACAGGTTTTATGTTTCTCGGTCATGAACAGCTTTTATGTTTCTCGGTCATGAACAACTTTTATGTTTCTCGGTCATGAACAGCTTTTACGTTTCTCGGTCAAGAACAGCTTTTATGTTTCTCGGTCATGAACAGCTTTTATGTTTCTCGGTCATGAAGAGCTTTTATGTTTCTCGGTCTCTTCGCCAATATCCATTTCTGTCGGTTCTAATGACCAGCACATCCTTTAAGCCCGACTCCACTTCACTTTAACTGTTAACAGCGAGCCTGATGGACAGAGCTCCCAACTACCACCATCGGTCACACACTGTACAACTACCACCATCGGTCACACACTGTTCAACTACCACCATCGGTCACACACTGTCCAACTACCACCATCGGTCACACACTGTACAACTACCACCATCGCTCACACACTGTACAACTACCACCATCGGTAACACACTGTTCAACTACCACCATCGGTCACACACTGTACAACTACCACCATCGGTAACACACTGTTCAACTACCACCATCGGTAACACACTGCTCAACTACCACCATCGGTAACACACTGTACAACTACCACCATCGGTAACACACTGTTCAACTACCACCATCGGTAACACACTGTACAACTACAACCATCGGTCACACACTGTACAACTACCACCATCGGTAACACAATGTACAACTACCACCATCGGTAACACACTGTACAACTACCACCATCGCTCACACACTGTCCAACTACCACCATCGGTCACACACTGTACAACTACCACCATCGGTAACACACTGTACAACTACCACCATCGGTAACACACTGTACAACTACCACCATCGGTCACACACTGTACAACTACCACCATCGGTAACACAATGTACAACTACCACCATCGGTAACACACTGTACAACTACCACCATCGCTCACACACTGTCCAACTACCACCATCGGTCACACACTGTACAACTACCCCCATCGCTAACACACTGTACAACTACCACCATCGGTAACACACTGTACAACTACCACCATCGGTAACACACTGTACAACTACCACCATCGGTAACACACTGTTCAACTACCACCATCGGTAACACACTGTACAACTACCACCATCGGTAACACACTGTACAACTACCACCATCGGTCACACACTGTACAACTACCACCATCGGTAACACACGGTACAACTACCACCATCGCTCACACACTGTTCAACTACCACCATCGGTCACACACTGTTCAACTACCACCATCGGTCACACACTGTTCAACTACCACCATCAGTCACACACTGTTCAACTACCACCATCGGTAACACACTGAACAACTACCACCATCGGTAACACACTATACAACTACCACCATCGGTAACACACTGTACAACTACCACCATCGGTAACACAATGTACAACTACCACCATCGGTAACACACTGTACAACTACCACCATCGGTCACACACTGTACAAATACCACCATCGGTAACACACTGTACAACTACCACCATCGCTCACACACTGTTCAACTACCACCATCGGTCACCCACTGTTCAACTACCACCATCGGTCGCACACTGTTCAACTACCACCATCGGTCACACACTGTTCAACTACCACCATCGGTAACACACTGAACAACTACCACCATCGGTAACACCCTGTACAACTACCACCATCGGTAACACACTGTACAACTACCACCATCGGTAACACACTGTACAACTACCACCATCGGTAACACACTGTTCAACTACCACCATCGGTAACACACTGTACAACTACCACCATCGGTAACACACTGTACAACTACCACCATCGGTCACACACTGTACAACTACCACCATCGGTCACACACTGTACAACTACCACCATCGGTAACACACTGTTCAACTACCACCATCGGTAACACACCGTACAACTACCACCATCGGTCACACACTGTACAACTACCACCATCGGTAACACACTGTTCAACTACCACCATCGGTAACACACTGTACAACTACCACCATCGGTAACACACTGTACAACTACCACCATCGGTAACACACTGTACAACTACCACCATCGGTCACACACTGTACAACTACTACCATCGGTAACACACTGTACAACTACCACCATCGGTCACACACTGTACAACTACCACCATCGGTCACACACTGTTCAACTACCACCATCGGTCACACACTGCCCAACTACCACCATCGGTAACACACTGTACACATACCACCATCGGTCACACACTGTACAACTACCACCATCGGTAACACACTGTTCAACTACCACCATCGGTAACACACTGTACAACTACCACCATCGGTCACACACTGTACAACTACCAACATCGGTCACATACTGTACAACTACCACCATCGGTAACACACTGTTCAACTACCACCATCGGTCACACACTGCTCAACTACCACCATCGGTCACACACTGAACAACTACCACCATCGGTAACACAATGAACAACTACCACCATCGGTAACACACTGTACAACTACCACCATCGCTCACACACTGTCCAACTACCACCATCGGTCACACACTGTACAACTACCACCATCGGTAACATACTGTACAACTACCACCATCGGTAACACACTGTACAACTACCACCATCGCTCACACACTGTCCAACTACCACCATCGGTCACACACTGTACAACTACCACCATCGGTAACACACTGTACAACTACCACCATCGGTCACACACTGTTCAACTACCACCATCGGTAACACACTGTACAACTACCACCATCGGTAACACACTGTACAACTACCACCATCGGTCACACACTGTACAAATACCACCATCGGTAACACACTGTACAACTACCACCATCGCTCACACACTGTTCAACTACCACCATCGGTCACACACTGTTCAACTACCACCATCGGTCGCACACTGTTCAACTACCACCATCGGTCACACACTGTTCAACTACCACCATCGGTAACACACTGAACAACTACCACCATCGGTAACACACTGTACAACTACCACCATCGGTAACACACTGTACAACTACCACCATCGGTAACACACTGTACAATTACCACCATCGGTAACACACTGTTCAACTACCACCATCGGTAACACACTGTACAACTACCACCATCGGTAACACACTGTACAACTACCACCATCGGTCACACACTGTACAACTACCACCATCGGGCATACACTGTACAACTACCACCATCGGTAACACACTGTTCAACTACCATCATCGGTAACACACCGTACAACTACCACCATCGGTCACACACTGTACAACTACCACCATCGGTAACACACTGTTCAACTACCACCATCGGTAACACACTGTACAACTACCACCATCGGTAACACACTGTACAACTACCACCATCGGTAACACACTGTACAACTACCACCATCGGTAACACACTGTACAACTACCACCATCGGTCACACACTGTACAACTACCACCATCGGTCACACACTGTTCAACTACCACCATCGGTCACACACTGCCCAACTACCACCATCGGTAACACACTGTACACATACCACCATCGGTCACACACTGTACAACTACCACCATCGGTAACACACTGTTCAACTACCACCATCGGTAACACACTGTACAACTACCACCATCGGTCACACACTGTACAACTACCAACATCGGTCACATACTGTACAACTACCACCATCGGTAACACACTGTTCAACTACCACCATCGGTCACACACTGCTCAACTACCACCATCGGTCACACACTGAACAACTACCACCATCGGTAACACAATGAACAACTACCACCATCGGTAACACACTGTACAACTACCACCATCGCTCACACACTGTCCAACTACCACCATCGGTCACACACTGTACAACTACCACCATCGGTAACACATTGTACAACTACCACCATCGGTAACACACTGTACAACTACCACCATCGCTCACACACTGTCCAACTACCACCATCGGTCACACACTGTACAACTACCACCATCGGTAACACACTGTACAACTACCACCATCGGTCACACACTGTACAACTACCACCATCGGTCACACACTGTTCAACTACCACCATCGGTCACACACTGCCCAACTACCACCATCGGTAACACACTGTACACATACCACCATCGGTCACACACTGTACAACTACCACCATCGGTAACACACTGTTCAACTACCACCATCGGTAACACACTGTACAACTACCACCATCGGTCACACACTGTACAACTACCAACATCGGTCACATACTGTACAACTACCACCATCGGTAACACACTGTTCAACTACCACCATCGGTCACACACTGCTCAACTACCACCATCGGTCACACACTGAACAACTACCACCATCGGTAACACAATGAACAACTACCACCATCGGTAACACACTGTACAACTACCACCATCGCTCACACACTGTCCAACTACCACCATCGGTCACACACTGTACAACTACCACCATCGGTAACACACTGTACAACTACCACCATCGGTAACACACTGTACAACTACCACCATCGCTCACACACTGTCCAACTACCACCATCGGTCACACACTGTACAACTACCACCATCGGTAACACACTGTACAACTACCACCATCGGTCACACACTGTACAACTACCACCATCGGTAACACACTGTACAACTACCACCATCGGTCACACACTGTCCAACTACCACCATCGGTAACACACTGTACAACTACAACCATCGGTAACACACTGTACAACTACCACCATCGGTCACACACTGTCCAACTACCACCATCGGTAACACACTGTACAACTACCACCATCGGTAACACACTGTTCAACTACCACCATCGGTAACACACTGTACAACTACCACCATCGGTAACACACTGTACAACTACCACCATCGGTCACACACTGTACAACTACCACCATCGGTAACACACGGTACAACTACCACCATCGCTCACACACTGTTCAACTACCACCATCGGTCACACACTGTTCAACTACCACCATCGGTCACACACTGTTCAACTACCACCATCACTCACACACTGTTCAACTACCACCATCGGTAACACACTGAACAACTACCACCATCGGTAACACACTATACAACTACCACCATCGGTAACACACTGTACAACTACCACCATCGGTAACACACTGTACAACTACCACCATCGGTAACACACTGTACAACTACCACCATCGGTCACACACTGTACAAATACCACCATCGGTAACACACTGTACAACTACCACCATCGCTCACACACTGTTCAACTACCACCATCGGTCACACACTGTTCAACTACCACCATCGGTCGCACACTGTTCAACTACCACCATCGGTCACACACTGTTCAACTACCACCATCGGTAACACACTGAACAACTACCACCATCGGTAACACACTGTACAACTACCACCATCGGTAACACACTGTACAACTACCACCATCGGTAACACACTGTACAACTACCACCATCGGTAACACACTGTTCAACTACCACCATCGGCAACACACTGTACAACTACCACCATCGGTAACACACTGTACAACTACCACCATCGGTCACACACTGTACAACTACCACCATCGGTCACACACTGTACAACTACCACCATCGGTAACACACTGTTCAACTACCACCATCGGTAACACACCGTACAACTACCACCATCGGTCACACACTGTACAACTACCACCATCGGTAACACACTGTTCAACTACCACCATCGGTAACACACTGTACAACTACCACCATCGGTAACACACTGTACAACTACCACCATCGGTAACACACTGTACAACTACCACCATCGGTCACACACTGTACAACTACCACCATCGGTAACACACTGTACAACTACCACCATCGGTCACACACTGTACAACTACCACCATCGGTCACACACTGTTCAACTACCACCATCGGTCACACACTGCCCAACTACCACCATCGGTAACACACTGTACACATACCACCATCGGTCACACACTGTACAACTACCACCATCGGTAACACACTGTTCAACTACCACCATCGGTAACACACTGTACAACTACCACCATCGGTCACACACTGTACAACTACCACCATCGGTAACACACTGTACAACTAACACCATCGGTCACACACTGTTCAACTACCACCATCGGTAACACACTGTACAACTACCACCATCGGTAACACACTGTACAACTACCACCATCGGTCACACACTGTACAAATACCACCATCTGTAACACACTGTACAACTACCACCATCGATCACACACTGTACAACTACCACTATCGGTCACACACTGTACAACTACCACCATCGGTAACACACTGTTCAACTACCACCATCGGTAACACACCGTACAACTACCACCATCTGTCACACACTGTACAACTACCACCATCGGTAACACACTGTTCAACTACCACCATCGGTAACACACTGTACAACTACCACCATCGATAACACACTGTACAACTACCACCATCGGTAACACACTGTACAACTACCACCATCGGTCACACACTGTACAACTACCACCATCGGTAACACACTGTACAACTACCACCATCGGTCACACACTGTACAACTACCACCATCGGTCACACACTGTTCAACTACCACCATCGGTCACACACTGCCCAACTACCACCATCGGTAACACACTGTACACATACCACCATCGGTCACACACTGTACAACTACCACCATCGGTAACACACTGTTCAACTACCACCATCGGTAACACACTGTACAACTACCACCATCGGTCACACACTGTACAACTACCAACATCGGTCACATACGGTACAACTACCACCATCGGTAACACACTGTTCAACTACCACCATCGGTCACACACTGCTCAACTACCACCATCGGTCACACACTGAACAACTACCACCATCGGTAACACAATGAACAACTACCACCATCGGTAACACACTGTACAACTACCACCATCGCTCACACACTGTCCAACTACCACCATCGGTCACACACTGTACAACCACCACCATCGGTAACACACTGTACAACTACCACCATCGGTAACACACTGTACAACTACCACCATCGCTCACACACTGTCCAACTACCACCATCGGTCACACACTGTACAACTACCACCATCGGTAACACACTGTACAACTACCACCATCGGTCACACACTGCACAACTACCACCATCGGTCACACACTGTTCAACTACCACCATCGGTCACACACTGCCCAACTACCACCATCGGTAACACACTGTACACATACCACCATCGGTCACACACTGTACAACTACCACCATCGGTAACACACTGTTCAACTACCACCATCGGTAACATACTGTACAACTACCACCATCGGTCACACACTGTACAACTACCAACATCGGTCACATACTGTACAACTACCACCATCGGTAACACACTGTTCAACTACCACCATCGGTCAC
>JAXIVJ010019020.1:0-17500 GCA_036785665.1 Chirona hameri | reverse complement strand
TTGACCTCGTGTGACCCCGGGAACACATCTGATTTCAATTTTTCACTTCGCAAAATACTTGTCAATATATTGCTTAAGAACGCAATAAATAAAAAAGGTGCGTTTTTCCTCGAATTTCCATATTTTCCGTCGATATACGTGCGTGTTTTCGAATTACCCCCAAGGGGAGGGGTAACGGGCAGATATCTGCTACCATTACAGCTAAAGACCCTTTTTGGTATACACATTGTGAGGGTGACTAGCAACACCACGCAGCCATCCGGCGTGGTTCAAAACGGATCGAAATGTGAAGGCCCCGCCCAACTCGGTCCCATAGGTTCAGAGCATGACGTCGGCAACGATTTTTGGCTGTTTTGGTTCAATTTGGTCTACTTCGATTGAACCTAAGTGGATAAAACTCAAAACGGCACCGTTTAGACCAAGCCGGATCGAATGATGAAGACTCCGAATAAATCTGTCCCATAGGTTCGGAGCATGACTTCGTCTGCAACTATTTTTGGCGGTTTTGGTCCAATTTGGTCAACTTAGATTAGACCAAAGTGGATAAAACTCAAAACTGCACCGTTTTGGACCACGACGGATCAAATGGTGAATACTCCACTCAAATCGGTGCTATAAGTTCGGAGCTTGACGTCGTCGGCAACGATTTTTGGCGGTTTTGGTAATAAAAGTGAAATTTGTGTTCACTTAGATTAGACCAAAGTGGATAAAACTCAATATGGCACCGTTTTATACCACGCCGGATCGAATGATGAAGACCCCACCCAAATCGGTCTCATAGGTTCGGAGTATGACATCGTTTGCAACTATTTTTGGTGGTGTTGGTCCAATTTGGTCCATTTGTATTAAACCAAAATGAATAAAACTCAAAACTGCACAGTCTTAGACCACGCCGGATCGAATGGTGAATACCCCGCCCAAATCGGTCACATAATTTTGGAGTATGACGTTGTTGGCAACGAGTTTTGGCGGTTTTGGTCCAATTTGGTTCACTTAGATTAGACCAAAGTGGATAAAACTCAACATGGCACTGTTTTTTACCACGCCGGATCGAATGGTAAAGACCCCACCCAGATCGGTCCCATAGGTTTGCAGATATTCGCCCGTAATCCCTCCCCCTGGGGGTAATTCGAAAACACGCACGTATATCGACGGAAAATATAAAATTTGAGGAAAACGCACCTTTTTTAACTTTTTGTGTTGTTAGGCAATATATTGACGAGTATTTTGCAAAGTCAAAAATTGACATCAGTAGCCTATTTCACAAAGCAAAAAAGTGTGTAATTACAAAGAATTTCTTTGTAAATACAAATAATTTTTTACACATGTTTGTAGTTTGGATTTCACAAAACCCCAGGGCAGTAAATCTCAATTTACTATTTACAAGCTACTTTACAAACATATTGTTTGTAAAAATGTTTGCAATTGCACATGTTTTATTTCTCAAAGGTTGACGGAAGTGAGGAAATGTTTGCAATTACAAACTTGTAATTCCATTGGGTCAGGGGTTCTGAATTTCAGAAACTGCATTGACAGTTGACATTGTTTGACTGTTCAGGTTATTTTCTTGGTGAGGTTGTTACGTTGCCGAGGTTGTTAGGGTAATGGTTTAGTTATGCATAGGTATAGCTGCCCCCAAAAAAGTTTTTCCCGAGAGATTCGAACAGGGATCTCCAGCTTTGAAGTCCAAGTGCACCTTACCGATTGCGCTGTGAGGGGCGCCTCCGCGCGGAGAACCCGCATGGCGATAGAATTGCAGCGGTCAACGATGTCTTGTGCAATGTGCAGTGAACCTTCACCCTTTACGACGTAGGAAATCGGCTAGGTTAGGTGAACAAATGGTCGAGAAATTCAACGATCTTTCTTTTAAGAGTAGTTCTGTTGCTATGCTTCGCCACCTGGTGAATGGTCAAATTCTGTTTACTCTAACTGCTTACCAAGATGTATTTTTACGATCAGAGTTTGCATTCCGATGAAATGTTAATTAAAAGATTATTCTCCCTATAACTAATTTTATATTGAATAAAAAAATAAACCACAATGTAAATATTTGTTAAATTAATTTGTTAACCATCACATTATTTGTCATTAGCATCAAGTTTAATACAAACGTTCTTGATTTCAAGCTTTCTGCTGTACTAACATTTGTGTTTACAATTTTCTTTACAATCGGTAATTCAGAGGTGGCGAATGTTTGTGAAATGTCTTTTTGTGAGGTTTGCAATATTTTCTTGCGTTTGTAATCGCAAACATGTGTAATTACTCAATTCTTTGTGAAATAGGCCTCAGAGGTGTACCCGGGGTCATACGAGGCCAACGAAAAAAAAGGTCACGAGGTCACGGGTTCAAGGTCATTAAAGGTCACGAAGAAAAACAAAACAGAAATAGAATCTCCGTTTCATTGCAAATAAGCCATAATGACCTTTTTATTTATTTATCTGCATGATTTGATGCATATATTCATCATGTTACATATACATATACATTGGTACATATACATCAGAGCCAGACACGCCACTAGCTACACTCGAGCATCATTGGCCGAGTAGAAGAGGATGTAGCCGGCCGAGCTCTGCACGGCGCTGCTGTTTAGCGAGTACACCTCTTGGTCGTCGAACTTGTGCCAGCGCCCCGAGTTGACGCCGCTACAGAAGGTAGTGTAATGGCCGCTCTCTGTCGAGCCGAAGTGGTTCACCACGCCGTAGAGGTGGTACTTGTGGCAGTAATGCGCCTCCTTGCTGATGACGTAAGGTGACATGTCGAGGTTTTCCAGCGGGAATTGCACGTTGGACTGGTTTTTCCTCCAGAGGCCATCACTGTAAAACCTCTGAATGTGGATGATGAGCACTGGTGGCAGGTGCCAGATGTCCAGCCGCTTGGTGGCCTCCGTGCTGCTCTTGCACTTTGGACACGTCCAGCCGCTGATGGTGTCTCCAGCCAGGTACAGCTCGATGCACTCCTGCAGCGAACAGCAGCTCGACCTAGCAGGCATAGGCACCGAGAGGTGTGAAAACGTCTCGAACTTGGTCGAATGGTTGCCACAGTGCGAGCATCGCAACGTCGACTTGTACTGGCCCCAGAAAAGGTTCAGGATGAACGAGCGGTTGCTGCCCTTGAAGTCTTCCCATGCGACCTTGGCAGCGCGCGCGTCCGGCACACCGTCGTTCTCCTGCTCCTTGAGCGGCTGTTTGCAGTGCGCCTCATTCAAGTCCTCGTGCAGGGAATCCAGCAGGAACATGAGGAACTCATGGGCATCCTGCTGTGTCGAGCCGCAAAAGTGCGCGTGGTGTCTGCTCATCACGTCCTTTAGGTCGTGCAGCGCCACTGACTTGTTTTGGCCACTCCAGAGGACTTTGATAGCCGTATACAATATATAATATATAATACAATACAATAAGCCATACAAGTCTTGTATGCACTATTTCGGCCTCCAAAAATACCTCTGCAACGTGACCTTGCCAAAATGCCCGAGGCTATAACTTGTAACCCTGAGGTCAGATCGAGACAATATCACCACAGCTGAATGCAGGACTCAAGATAACTCTAAAGACCAATTTTGAACAAAAAGTGAGAGATCAGGGTTATTTCGACTTGTCGAAATGTCGTGGAATGCCCCAGGTATGGCTGGGCCATACCAACGTTTAGGAGCTGGAGTTAGCAAACTACCATATCAACATTTAGACCAAGCGACACCAATTTGGAATCAGTTATACCAACTTCGAAAACGAATTTAGACTCAAGACCTGGAACTCTTAAATAAATTGCGCTTAAATAAAATTTTGAGTTTTATTCCCTGGACAACTGCATTCCTACTGTTGAAAGGCCCAGGGTCCCTTCAGATCGTCTAGGGCCTCTTCGACCTTTTCAACGCTCTTCCGACCTATTCAGAGACTCGTCTGGGATTCACGAAAAGACATGATGTGGAGTGGGTGATATAGATTAAATACATACAAAGAGGACTTACTCCACAATACAAATATTAAAATCGGAGCTTTCGGGTATATTGTAACATCCTTTGTTAACGATTAAGAGGCATTCGGTAACAAGTCATTGGTCATCTTAAAGACGAATGGCCTGTTACCGAATGCCTCTTAATCGCTGACGAAGGGTGTTACAATATACCCGAAAGCTCCGATTTTAATATTTTCCTTGTGGAGTAAGTCCTCTTTGTATTTCATCTTCATCTGGATCTCTACGTGCTTTGGGCCCTTCCAGTCTGACCAGGGACTCCTGTGACCTTCCAAGAATCCCCTCTTGTGTGTCAAGGGACCCATTCGGCCTGTTCAGAGGTCCTTCCGACCTGGCCAGGGACTGCACTGGCTACTTTGTGGCCCTGCCGACATGCTCAGGGGCCCCTCCGACCTGCCCAGGGGCCCCTCCAGTCTGGATAGGAACTCATATGGCATGCACAAGAGCCCTTCCGACTGGCCCAAGGACCATTTCGGTCTAGCCAGGGGCCCCTCTGACTTGCCCAGGAGCCCCTCCGATCTGCCCAGCGACTATTCTGGTCGGACTGCGCTGGCTGCTTTATCGCCCTGCCAACATGTTCAAGGTGCCCTCCGACCTGCCCTGGGGCCGCTCCATGCTAGCTAGGGGCCAATTCGGCATGTTCAGAGACCAGGGGCGGATCCAGGGAAATTTTTCGGGAGGGGCACATCATACTTCAAGGGGCCCTCGAGCTGAAAAGGGCCCTGGGCGTTTTTGCGAGTCTGAAAGGGCCTCCAGTCGGTCTGAGTGTATTTTCAGGTAGGAGAAAGCCCTTGACAAGCCTAAGAGGGCCATCGTCAGGCCTGAGAGTGCCCTATGCAGGGGCGTCGCCGACAATTTTTAAGTGGGGGGTCGGCTGAAATGAGAGAGAAAAAATGTAACCACATTTGTTCTGCGTGTATTTAAGCCTTTGCAACATTTGTAATGTCAGTGGATTTTCATGTTACAGTAGGTACTTGTTATTTAGCGCCGCCAAGCGCAGAAAAATTCTTACAGGTTGGCCTGATAAAACCCAGAATTACAGGCGATGGACCTTGTAGAGGATAAGAAGCTAACATTGTATTAATTCAATTAAGCGTTACGACGAACCGAAGACGATGACTATGGCTTCGTTATGATGATGGCCACCGACAAGGGCGCCGCCACCTTCCGAAAGTTGGGGGGGGGGGGGGGGACGGAGGCATTCTGAAGTCGATTCTTGCCATGCAACGTCCATGGGCGTAATGTTAAAATCAGAAAATGTTTGAGGGGACATGTCCCCCCGTCCCCCCTGTGGCGGAGCCCCTGGCCACCGATGTGACGCCGCGAAGCGGCGTGAAAAATTGCATTTTAGGTCGTGGAAAACGAAATTGTAATATTCGAACCAGACCGTGAGTGGAGCCAAGCCTCAAGTAACCCCTTTTCCTGGTTGCATATCTCGGTATGATGCAAAATATTGAAATGAAGGTGGTTTTTCATATACATTAGCTAGCCTTGGATAGTAAATCACGATGACCGGTGGCAGTCAGCGCTCAATAGTATATATGATAATAATAACTGTATATGCATATGTACCGAACTGTAACAAACAACTGGTAACAGTGCAAATGGTTTCGAAGAAGCAAAACGACTTTTCCGCGCATAAATGGTCCCTGTGGATCTGTAGGAGCCTGAGGGAAGATGGCTTGGAAAGATGGTCCTGGCTTGGCCCCCACTATTAGCTCTTCCAGGTCCAGCAAGTTGGGCACCGCTGGAGCAGCTTCCGCGGGTGCCGATGCCCGTGTCTCTGCGTTCGCGTCCCCTTTTCGGAACTCGGCAGACTAGCTAAACATGTATCCCGCTTAACCCTATTTGTAACAGGGGGGGGGGGGGGGGGATTCCGCCCCCCCCCCTCATGTTTTTCGCAGATATCTCCAGAACGGCTGGGAGCAGGCACATGACATTTTTGGAATTTTCCTAGCATTGAATTCCGCATTTGGAGTCAAAATTTAGAGTTCTTAATCTGAACAGAGGCGGTTCCAGGGCACGGTTTTGGGAGGGTTCGGCGGCGATATTTGGCGATAATACGGAAATGCGATCTTCACGGTTTCTTCCTAACTACCTCAAGTGTGAAGGAGTTACATCGGTTTACGGTGATTGCAACAAGTGCAAATTAGTTGATGTTAATGAAATATCATAAAAATTGCATGGCAGAGGCGGTTTCAGGGGCTAGAAGGGGGGGGGGGGTCCAGGAAGTATTCAATGCTCTGCGGGAAGTAAATAGAGCGATGTAAGGAGCATTTATAGCTATCAGGATGTAAAAGATAGCTTCTTCTTCCATTATTTTAATAATTTATTACATATAGAGTTGCAGGGGCGTGTTCAGGCACATGAAAAGGGGGTGACTGGCATGGTGATGACGATATGCCAGCGATTACGGCGCAATAGACGGTTAACTTATAATGATATATGCACATATGAGGCCAGGAGAGGGAATACAATCATTTTTGTTGCAGAGGCGCGCTCAGGAATGGAAGAAAGGGGGTCATATTATTGCAAGGAAACTAAGATGCATGGGCCTACAATGGCATAACATACTGCAGTTTTCGGATGAAACGCGTCACAGGGTACCCTACGAACGATTATGAGATAATAGGCGAGTCCAGGTAGGGTAAAAAGGGGGGTAAGCAATGTTAATTGAAGTTGTAAGTGAAATAGTCACTGTTGACTAGTTAGTATCATAATAGCGGATAATATACTTATCAAAAGGTCTTGCGCCTCTCCAGTTGGATCCTGGATGCGCCATGATGAAGTACAACATGCAAAATGGAACTATCTACGATCAGTAACATATTTATAGTGCTGGGTAGCAACATGCCTGCGGTTAATATTTTTCCTATTTGACCTCCCTTTTTCACTAACCTGGTACCGCCTATGGCGAAAAATATGATTAATAACTGTGTTTTCTAATGGCACAATAACGTACCATATCATTTATTAAAAAACATACAAAAATAGTTTTATTCCGCATTTACTTCACCCCCATATTCAGACATAAAGACATAAAAGAAAAGTGCAACAAAGAACCTCTTGGGCCCATCCGAGGTTGCACCCCACCCAACCCCCCCCCCCCCCTCCACCAGTCTCGCCCCTTCAAATCACCTTACTCTACCTGCATAAAAGAAGGCTAATCCCACGAGTATTTATGAACTAATCCCTTCCCTGTAGAGTATTTATCTAATCTAATTTTGAAGGAAGCAAGTGTCACTGCATCAGCGACATCCCCTGGTAGCATATTCCAATGTCCTACAACCCTTCTACTGAAAAATGACTGTCGTAGCCTAGTCCTACTTTGTTTCATAATGAGTTTATGCTGATGACCTCTACCTCGATTTTCCCTATTGAACTCAAACATACCCTTTAAATATCCAGAATGCTGACTATTTACAAATTTGAAGACTTCAATTAGATCTCGTCTTAGCCTTCTATATCTAAGTGAAAATATTGAGTGACCTGCACACGCCTATGATTTTTGAATTTTCCAAAGTGATCGCCACATATAAATCATAAATCTCCATTTCAATCTATCGATTCCCAGATTGGTTGTGTTACAATCGGTTGATAAACATGACAGCTGTGTTGGATGATATATAACACTAAAATTTGTAGTTTTTGCCCCCCTGTTGCCCCCTATCAAAAATGTCGATTTTTTTAGAAATGTAGATCGTGATGAGGGGAACCAAACGCCGTTTGATTTTTGAAAATCGGATGGGTAGATCTCGAGATCTCCTGGGGGCAAAATCCGCCCCCCCCCCCTGTTACAAATAGGAGTAGCCAGGAGCCTGTTACAAATAGGGTTACAAGTTAATATTTTATGAAGAAAGTGGGACCTGGGGTCAGCAATTACCGCCAATAGCCTCTGCCAGACATTTAATGGAATTAATTTTCCCATTTTCCAAATTTGTATAATCAATTGCGAAACTTGTGTCATGCCGCGAAGCGTCGCGAAATTTTCCCGTTTTTAAACTTTGGAATAATAGCGGGATTTTGACTGTTGCAAAGGCAATTTTTACGATAAATTGTTAACTTTCCCCGAAAAAAGTGTGTGCGTTCGGGGGGGGGGGGGGGGCGGTCGACCCCCCACCTTCTGAGAGTTGATGTCCGGACCCTCTCCTTCCCGACCCCCCGTCGGTGACGCCCCTCACCCTGTCAGTCTTGTAGGGCCCTTGCAAGACTTGAGAGCGCCCTATGCTGGTCTGGAGGATCACTGGTAGGTTTGAAAGGGCCCTCGGTCGTGCTGAGAGGGTCCTGTGCCGGTGTGAGAGGGCCCTAAGGTCGGTAAGAGAAGTCCCTCAGTCTCTTTGAGTGTACTATCGATGGGCCTGAGAGGGCCCTGTCTAAGCCTGAGAGAGCCATTGCCAGACTTGAATGGTCCTCCGTCCGTTTGAGAGAGCCATTGCCAGGCCTGAAAGGGCTCAGACCAGGCCTCTGGCTCAGGCGGGCCAAATGGCTCGCCTGGTGTCCGGTATAGGGTCCTCTGTCGCCTAGTAAAGGCCCTCTCAGACCGGCTTAGGACCATCTGAGGCCTGGAAAGGATCCTCTCAAACAGGCGCAGGCCCTTTTCAGGTCCGTCAAGGGCTATTTCTGACTAATGTAGTGTCCAGGGTTGTGCTTGACTCCGAGTCGGTGAGTCAAATTTGACTCAAAACTGACTCAACTCAACTTGAATCAGAGTCGAGTCGCTTAAGAAAAATAGGGACGCAACTTGAGTCAGAGTTGAGTCACATGGATGTCGCTTGAGTCAAAGTTGAGTCGCCTGGATGCTGCTCAAGTCAAAGTTGAGTCGATTCATCTTCTTACGAGTCAGAGTCACATCTGACGAGAAAAACAAATCCTAGCAACTAAATAATCAAGGCGTCCAAACAATGTTCTATAGTGTGAGAGTGTGAGTTTTGGGTGTTTTTCAAACCCACTGAAAGGGCTCTCCCGAGCGTTGAAAGGGCCCTATTCCCGATCATTGAAAGGGCCCAGCAGACCCTCTGACCTGCACATGGGACCTTTGAACTTCCCAGGGGCCCTCTGGTCTGTCCAGGGACACTCCAGCCTGCTTAGGGACCCTTTCGACCTGAAAGGGACTGCGCTGGCTGCTTTGTCGCCCTGCCGACATGCCCAGGGGCCCTCCGGCCTGCCCAGGGGCCCTCTATGCTGTCTAGGGGCCATGCGGCATGTGCAGGGCTCTTCTGACTCGCCCAGGGGCCCTTTCGGTCTAGCCAGGATCCCTCTGACCTGGACAGGGGCCCTTTGAACTTCCATGGGGCCCTCTGGTCTTTCAGAGAGGGCCCTGTTGGCTCTTAGGACCTCTGAAGTGCTCTACACTCTCTAAAGACCACTTTGCGTGGTCTCTTAGAGAGCCCATGATACCGCGCTTCGCGCGGTATCGTCGGCCCTTTTCGGCGCGCTACGCGCACCGAAAAGGGCCCTCCTCAGATGTTTCGGGAGGGGCACGTGCCCCCTGTGCCCTCCCCCTGGATCCGCCCCTGTCAGAGACCCTTCTTACCCGCCCAGGGGCCCTTTCGGTCTGGTCAGGGGCCCCTCCAATCTGCACAGGGGGCCTCCAGACTTCTAAGGGGCTCTTCCGACCTGGTAAAGGACTGCGCTAGCTGCTTTGTCGCCCTGCCGACATGATCAGGGGCCCCTTCGACCTGCCCAGGGACAGTGCATACCTACCTTGTAGGTAAGGCATACCTTGTAGGTATGTACGCTGTGGTCTATGCTACCTATAAGGCTCAAATTTTAACTCGTTTCTGCCGCGCAATTTCATACCATACGTTATCTTTGTTTGGTTTTAGGTTGTCATTAGGTATGACTATTTCCGTGTAGGATGGCTACCTTATGGAACTCTGCGTTTCCGGTATGTATTAGCCCGCGCACTGCAGGGGGGAGGGGGGGGGGTTGATTTCCGCCCCCGCCCCTCCTCAGGTTTTTCGCCGATAGCGAAGGCACACCTGTTAGGACATCAATTGCGCACACTTCGAAAAAACAACCTCGGGTCATCTCAGGTCAGGTCACCAGACCAGGTCAAGTGACCCCACTCCAAAAATGTTTGCAGTTGTGCCAAAGCCAGAGTTTCTCACCGATCAGTTTGAAACTTACAGGATGTCATAAGGGCATAAGTACTTACAATTCTTTTATCTCGGAATTTTGATATCGGTGACCTAAGGTCAGGTCAATTTCGTAACCTCCCCATAATAAGTCAATGGGGAAATATACAAATGCTTCCTATTTCAAGGATATGCATGATATTAGTCCAATTACTTATGGATTATGTTATTATAGGATATTCTTGATGATCCAATTGTGTTCAGTGACCCCCATGGGGTCAGTTGAGGTCATGCGAGATCACCATCACCTTTTTGTCAATAACTCCCGACATAATGAAGATAGAGAAGTAAAACAGACAGAAATGTGTTTGTCTCGTCGATACACGTCTTCCCATATGCAACATGCTCTACTTTGGTCAGCACTTGACCTTGACCTGAGGTCAAATTTTGTATTTCCCTTAACAAGGTCAATATGTATATTATTCGAAGCGCCTTGACGAGATTAACACCATGACGTTAACAGTTTGCCGTTATCTTTATTAAGTAAAAAGTTAATAGCGAAAAATAATTTCGCAAACAAAAACAGTTTTTTTCTTTTTTAACCTCTGGAGCCTCAAATATTGACCTGAGATCAAATTTGAGGACACCTTGTCGATTACAAATTGCACTGGCTGGTGTTTGTTTTTTTCCTTTGTTTCTAACTATCATAGTTTCCCAGATATATGGGAATTTCTGGAGCAAAGTCCTAAAACAGGAAAAACTGGAAAATTTGACCTTTGATGTCCTCTGGTGACCTAAATTTTGACCTGACCTAAAAAGTACTGAAATACTTTCGATATAAATTGTATCAAGCTATCAACTGCCGTTATCTGCTTGTCGCTGCGTAGCGTAGTTTTCGAAATCTCACGGGGGCGGGGGGGGGGGGGCGAAAGTCAACCCCTGCAGTTCGTGTTCGGCGCAAACCCCCTGCAGTGCGCGGGTTAATCTTCTTGCACGGGCCGCTTTGTTGATTGCGGCCATTTTGGATTGCTGGGGTTTTCATATATAATTGGCAGAGATTAAGAGCTGATCGCAGGCAGAAGGCAGTATTCGGTAGTCGGTACAGCCATTATAACACAGCTAGGTATAACACAACCGCACGAATGTGCGCTTATTCTGCAAACAAATTATACATACATCACGACTAAGGCTCATCTGCTTATTCCAATAGTACGTAGGAAGCAGATGATTTGAAGTTAAGAATTCTGCGCTCGCCCATTGTGCAACAAGTCAATTTTCCGGTGATTTTCCGGTGATTTTCCGGTGATTTTCCGGTGATTTTCCGGTGATATACCTACAATCTACATAGACCGAAGATTGCTAACTCACCGGTTATCCGGTAATTTTCAATGTTGATTTGGGGAATGAGTTCCATGTTTGGCATAACCGCCTTGCCAGGAATATAATCAGCACCGGGATGTATCGTGACTTATTTACCGTGATTTGCCATCGACGTGAGCACGTGCTTAACTTGTGTTGGGAAATATGCATTTCATATATAGTAGCAATGGAGATTTCGAAGAAGCAGTTGTGAACGTTTGGTTGGAAAAATGAGATACCACTCATTCCCTGATTTCGCTGCAGGTATATGCACCTAACCAGGAGATGTTATCGTTTCGCCACACCTTATATTACTAGAGGCCGGCAATGCGATCGGGGCAATGCCTTGAGGTCAAAATCGTAATTTGGTTTTACCCCCCTGCAGGGTTTATTTTGCCCACCTCAGGATCGGCAGCCATTAATGGATTTTGGGCCGCTGTATCGCGCACGTGATCAAGTCTGTGTCACCAACCGTGTGACCTGAGGAGGCGAAAAATAAAAATAAATGTTGGCGCCCACTTTTTGGCACTTGGCACGTGCCACGTGCCATCGATTGCCCCGAAAATGGCACCATCATCTGTCCGCAGTTGCACCCGCGTCAGTCATCACCCGCGTCGGAATCAGCCCAGCCGTTTGGGCTACACGTGCCAATATGTTCCGTTGGACACACACACACACACACACACACACACGCGCGCGCGCGCGCGCACGCGCACACGCGCACACGCACACACGCGCACACGCGCACACGCGCACACGCACACACGCGCACACGCGCGCACACGCGCACACACGCGCACGCGCACGCGCACGCGCACGCACACGCGCACGCGCACGCGCACGCGCACGCGCACGCGCACGCGCACACGCGCACGCGCACGCGCACGCGCACACGCACACGCACACGCACACGCACACGCACACGCACACGCACACGCACACGCACACACGCACACACGCACACACGCACACACGCACACACGCACACACGCACACACGCACACACGCACACACGCACACACGCACACACGCACACACGCACACACGCACACACGCACACACGCACACACGCACACACGCACACACGCACACACGCACACACGCACACACGCACACACGCACACACGCACACACGCACACACGCACACACGCACACACGCACACACGCACACACGCACACACGCACACACGCACACACGCACACACGCACACACGCACACACGCACACACGCACACACGCACACACGCACACACGCACACACGCACACACGCACACACGCACACACGCACACACGCACACACGCACACACGCACACACGCACACACGCACACACGCACACACGCACACACGCACACACGCACACACGCACACACGCACACACGCACACACGCACACACGCACACACGCACACACGCACACACGCACACACGCACACACGCACACACGCACACACGCACACACGCACACACGCACACACGCACACACGCACACACGCACACACGCACACACGCACACACGCACACACGCACACACGCACACACGCACACACGCACACACGCACACACGCACACACGCACACACGCACACACGCACACACGCACACACGCACACACGCACACACGCACACACGCACACACGCACACACGCACACACGCACACACGCACACACGCACACACGCACACACGCACACACGCACACACGCACACACGCACACACGCACACACGCACACACGCACACACGCACACACGCACACACGCACACACGCACACACGCACACACGCACACACGCACACACGCACACACGCACACACGCACACACGCACACACGCACACACGCACACACGCACACACGCACACACGCACACACGCACACACGCACACACGCACACACGCACACACGCACACACGCACACACGCACACACGCACACACGCACACACGCACACACGCACACACGCACACACGCACACACGCACACACGCACACACGCACACACGCACACACGCACACACGCACACACGCACACACGCACACACGCACACACGCACACACGCACACACGCACACACGCACACACGCACACACGCACACACGCACACACGCACACACGCACACACGCACACACGCACACACGCACACACGCACACACGCACACACGCACACACGCACACACGCACACACGCACACACGCACACACGCACACACGCACACACGCACACACGCACACACGCACACACGCACACACGCACACACGCACACACGCACACACGCACACACGCACACACGCACACACGCACACACGCACACACGCACACACGCACACACGCACTCACGCACTCACGCACACACGCACACACGCACTCACGCACTCACGCACACACGCACACACACGCACACACTCACACACGCACACACGCACACACTCACACACGCACACACGCACACACGCACACACGCACACACGCACACACTCACACACGCACTCACGCACTCACGCACACACGCACACACGCACACACTCACACCACTCACTCACACACGCACACTCACACACTCACACACTCACACACTCACACACTCACACACTCACACACTCACACACTCACACACTCACACACTCACACACTCACACACTCACACACTCACACACTCACACACTCACACACTCACACACTCACACACTCACACACTCACACACTCACACACTCACACACTCACACACTCACACACTCACACACTCACACACTCACACACTCACACACTCACACACTCACACACTCACACACTCACACACTCACACACTCACACACTCACACACTCACACACTCACACACTCACACACTCACACACTCACACACTCACACACTCACACACTCACACACTCACACACTCACACACTCACACACTCACACACTCACACACTCACACACTCACACACTCACACACTCACACACTCACACACTCACACACTCACACACTCACACACTCACACACTCACACACTCACACACTCACACACTCACACACTCACACACTCACACACTCACACACTCACACACTCACACACTCACACACTCACACACTCACACACTCACACACTCACACACTCACACACTCACACACTCACACACTCACACACTCACACACTCACACACTCACACACTCACACACTCACACACTCACACGACTCTCACACACTCACACACTCACACACTCACACACTCACACACTCACACACTCACACACTCACACACTCACACACTCACACACTCACACACTCACACACTCACACACTCACACACTCACACACTCACACACTCACACACTCACACACTCACACACTCACACACTCACACACTCACACACTCACACACTCACACACTCACACACTCACACACTCACACACTCACACACTCACACACTCACACACTCACACACTCACACACTCACACACTCACACACTCACACACTCACACACTCACACACTCACACACTCACACACTCACACACTCACACACTCACACACTCACACACTCACACACTCACACACTCACACACTCACACACCTCACACACTCACACACTCACACACTCACACACTCACACACTCACACACTCACACACTCACACACTCACACACTCACACACTCACACACTCACACACTCACACACTCACACACTCACACACTCACACACTCACACACTCACACACTCACACACTCACACACCACACACTCACACACTCACACACTCACACACTCACACACTCACACACTCACACACTCACACACTCACACACTCACACACTCACACACTCACACACTCACACACTCACACACTCTCACACACTCACACACTCACACACTCACACACTCACACACTCACACACTCACACACTCACACACTCACACACTCACACACTCACACACTCACACACTCACACACTCACACACTCACTACACTCACACACTCACACACTCACACACTCACACACTCACACACTCACACACTCACACACTCACACACTCACACACTCACACACTCACACACTCACACACTCACACACTCACACACTCACACACACTCACACACTCACACACTCACAACACTCACACACTCACACACTCACACACTCACACACTCACACACTCACACACTCACACACTCACACACTCACACACTCACACACTCACACACTCACACACTCACACACTCACACACTCACACACTCACACACTCACACACTCACACACTCACACACTCACACACTCACACACTCACACACTCACACACTCACACACACTCACACACTCACACACACACACACACTCACACACTCACACACTCACACACTCACACACTCACACACACACACACACACACACACACACACACACACACACACACACACACACACACACACACACACACACACACACACACACACACACACACACACACACACACACACACACACACACACACACACACACACACACACACACACACACACACACACACACACACACACACACACACACACACACACACACACACACACACACACACACACACACACACACACACACACACACACACACACACACACACACACACACACACACACACACACACACACACACACACACACACACACACACACACACACACACACACACACACACACACACACACACACACACACACACACACACACACACACACACACACACACACACACACACACACACACACACACACACACACACACACACACACACACACACACTAACACTAACACTCACACACTAACACTAACACTAACACTAACACTAACACTAACACTAACACTAACACTAACACTAACACTAACACTAACACTAACACTAACACTAACACTAACACTAACACTAACACTAACACTAACACTAACACTAACACTAACACTAACACTAACACTAACACTAACACTAACACTAACACTAACACTAACACTAACACTAACACTAACACTAACACTAACACTAACACTAACACTAACACTAACACTAACACTAACACTAACACTAACACTAACACTAACACTAACACTAACACTAACACTAACACTAACACTAACACTAACACTAACACTAACACTAACACTAACACTACACTAACACTAACACTAACACTAACACTAACACTAACACTAACACTAACACTAACACTAACACTAACACTAACACTAACACTAACACTAACACTAACACTAACACTAACACTAACACTAACACTAACACTAACACTAACACTAACACTAACACTAACACTAACACTAACACTAACACTAACACTAACACTAACACTAACACTAACACTAACACTAACACTAACACTAACACTAACACTAACACTAACACTAACACTAACACTAACACTAACACTAACACTAACACTAACACTAACACTAACACTAACACTAACACTAACACTAACACTAACACTAACACTAACACTAACACTAACACTAACACTAACACTAACACTAACACTAACACTAACACTAACACTAACACTAACACTAACACTAACACTAACACTAACACTAACACTAACACTAACACTAACACTAACACTAACACTAACACTAACACTAACACTAACACTAACACTAACACTAACACTAACACTAACACTAACACTAACACTAACACTAACACTAACACTAACACTAACACTAACACTACACTAACACTAACACTAACACTAACACTAACACTAACACTAACACTAACACTAACACTAACACTAACACTAACACTAACACTAACACTAACACTAACACTAACACTAACACTAACACTAACACTAACACTAACACTAACACTAACACTAACACTAACACTAACACTAACACTAACACTAACACTAACACTAACACTAACACTAACACTAACACTAACACTAACACTAACACTAACACTAACACTAACACTAACACTAACACTAACACTAACACTAACACTAACACTAACACTAACACTAACACTAACACTAACACTAACACTAACACTAACACTAACACTAACACTAACACTAACACTAACACTAACA
>JAXIVJ010019019.1:0-15000 GCA_036785665.1 Chirona hameri | reverse complement strand
TATGACACATTTGTGCCCGGTAATTTTAATGCACATTTTTTAATTGAGGTAATATTTTTGTTTTGCAAGTACAGTAAAACGGTCATAGTTGTTGTAAACATTTGCAATACAGATCAATGATTAGTTTTTGGGCGACAGAAAAGCAAGTGGTTTTGCGGCTTATCTTCTTAACGGTCTATACAACAAATACCATCAAGGCAGCTTGCATCCTTCACATTTGACATGTCTGAGACTGCTTTGCTCACTGCGTTTGCATTCCCAGCGTTTGGACATCGCGGAAGTTCAATATTCGTACATTCATGGCTCGATTTATATAAAGAATATCTGAATGTTGTCACAAATGACATGTTCCCAAATCCCAATTACAAAATCATACGTTGTCTTCTGTGGTATTGTTAATTTGACATCTTTACAAGTTGATACATAAATAAGCTTACTGTGTGGTTTGACGATAACCAAGATACTGGATACTCTAGAACCTTGTCGTCAGATTGGTCGGATAAGAACGCATTAAAGCGTTAGCATTAAAGTATAAGCGTATTACAGCGTTAGCGGCCTGATTAGCTCAATCGGTAAGGCAGTGGTCTGCGGAGCGGGAGGACCCGGGTTCGCCCGCTCCCGGTGTCGCCCGCTCTTCATCCCACTTTCCCCGGGTTACTAATGCAGGCGTGGGGTGGGCTCTCACACAGTTGCCGCAGCACTGGGAGCAGTAGCCCCCTGTAATTGGTCGCCAATGACCCGTTGTGGGGTGGGCTCTCACACAGTTGCCGCAGCACTGGGAGCAGTAGCCCCCTGTAATTGGTCGCCAATGACCCGTTGTGGGGTGGGCTCTCACACAGTTGCCGCAGCACTGGGAGCAGTAGCCCCCTGTAATTGGTCGCCAATGACCCGTTGTGGGGTGGGCTCTCACACAGTTGCCGCAGCACCGGGAGCAGTAGCCCCTGTAATTGGTCGCCAATGACCCGTTGGGCTGAGAGAAAATACATAAATAGTTATCCACTTATGGCTAATTTCAGAAGGAATGTCAGTTTTTCGTATAATGCGTTGGATACCGTCAGCCAATTTCACTGATCTTTGGTCTTATTTTACCAGAATGTCGCGTTGAATTTTTGGCACCCCGTGCTTTGTGTCAAAGCTGCTAGTGTGGATTGTTACACACCACAATGCTGGGTCGTTAATGCCTGTTAATAGCAACGAGGCTTGCGGCGATCCAACCTAGCGGCACGATCAGCAAGGGAGATTTCATCTGGATTCTTCTGTTAACAAGCTAAGCTATCCTGAGTTGTACTGGGAAGTAGGTGAAGTATAAATTGGACTGAATTAGTCCACTATGTTTTACTTTTGTAACATATTTCCAGCGTAACATTAGCATATTAGCATTAGCATATTTCCAGCGTAGCATTTTCCAGATTTAGAATGAATAGTACTTGTTCATTTGTGATAGAACATACTGGAATTGGGTCATCATTATATGGATAGAGTGGTTAAACTTAGATGCGACCGATCGTTATTGGTTCGCTGTATAATGATGCCAGTCCGAAGTATGGCCGGTGGACTTTGCCAATGTAAGCTGCTGATAAGGTTCTGGTCTCTGGAATCTGGTGACGTCATTCCTCAGTCCCAATGCGCTATTCATTGCTGCGCGGGGAAAACGGCTGGTTTTGCGATCATTTGTGCATTATTTTAGTTTTAACTTCAAAGTGCTGATTGGTTGGTTAAAGTGCTTTGATGAACCATGCGAGACCAACATATGTCGGTATTCTCGCTAAAAACCCGTGCACGCTGAAGCTCGTGCACGCTGAAGCTCGTGTAGATGTGACAAAAGCGACACACTTATGTGACCAGTTTGTGTCCCTTTTATAAACTGCTTTTGAGGTGTCACGATATCTTATGCAAGCCGAATGAGCTCTGTGAACTCGGGCGAAAAGCATTGCATGCTACCTTGGCCTTACGTGTTCCGTTTATGTCGCATTTGCAGTGAACGTGTTTTGTGTGTGACGCTTCAATAAGGCATGAATGGTTGCATCTATAAACAATATATATTTGTATTGATTTGTTGAGTGAGTTTAAAGAGTTCATTCTGTTTGTTTTCGTCATTGTTCATTGCTCCGGCTCCCGCATGATTGATAATTGCCGACAAATGAAAATCTAACAGGATAACTGTGAATTCATAATAGTTTGATAGTGTGTGTCCTGAAGCGTGTATGGTTCATAACTGATAACTCATTCATAACTGATTCCCGGTAACGTCTTGATCACACTAGCGTCTCATTATCACTGTAGCATATAAGATCCACATATGTCAGACGCGACAAGCGAATTTCCGCCGCTAAGCAGTATAGCTTTGAGCGTGCCGGTGCGTTCTGTGAAGCTGAAAGCCTTGAAACCAAATCGGCCGCGTTCTGCAGGGCCTGCTGAGAAATGTCCAGCTGCGCGGACTGGACTCGTGAAAGTTAGCACGCTCTGCCGGAGACCTTGTCGTGTCGCCTTATCGTGGTCCGAGGCGCCGTGGCAGCGTCGCAGATCCAGGGCGACCTGTTCAAATATGGCCAGCAGGCTATCAAGTTGGGGAGTGGAGGAAGTTTTCGCCTTTATTGACGCAGCGAAAATGTGTCAAAATGAGCTGGCAATTCCATCATTGGCTGTTCAGTTGGCAATCGTGGACAGTATAGTGCTGGTTTATTAGCTTCAACGGCATCTAACGATTTGTGTGATGTTCATCGCGATGAAATGACGAAATGAAATTCGTCGAAGCTGCTGTTGCCGAAACAGTGGCAATTTACAACCGCAGCAGCCAGGCCATCAGCACGATTGAATTGCGGATACACATGCGAGGGAATTGTGTATCGATACACGAACGACAGCTTCCTAGATTATTTCTGGGTGGTAGCTGATGCTATTTATAATAAGACCTATTCTGAAACGTTCGCGAAATATTTTTGAAACTACATTTCCAGATTGCCCCAGCTACTATGAGTGCAGGCAGACGAGATTCATTCACAGCTGAACATGTGAGCACTGTTGTGAGACCGACTTCATCAGGCTGAGTGTGAGCATATGCATCATACTGACAGAGCCACAATCAACTTCTTCGCATCGGGCTGTAGAGACAGACCAGTGCGGTCTAGTGGAAATAGTTTGTTTTTGTTTGATGTGAAAATTTACAAATGGTCAAAGTCGTCGCAGGATTTTGCGTGTTGCTGGCCACCGATGAATTGCTCACCCGTGGACTTGGTTCAATCGCGATGAATTGCTCACCCGTGAACTTGGTTCAATCGCGATGAATTGCTCACCCGTGGACTTGGTTCAATCGCGATGAATTGCTCACCCGTGGACTTGGTTGAATCGCGATGAATTGCTCACCCGTGGACTTGGTTCAATCGCGATGAATTGCTCACCCGTGGACTTGGTTCAATCGCGGTGAATTGATCACCCGTGGACTTGGTTCAATCGCGATGAATTGCTCACCCGTGGACTTGGTTCAATCGCGATGAATTGCTCACCCGTGGACTTGGTTCAATCGCGATGAATTGCTCACCCGTGGACTTGGTTCAATCGCGATGAATTGCTCACCCGTGGACTTGGTTCAATCGCGATGGATTGCTCACCCGTGGACTTGGTTCAATCGCGATGAATTGCTCACCCGTGGACTTGGTTCAATCGCGATGAATTGCTCACCCGTGGACTTGGTTCAATCGCGGGCAGCCAGCGTTTACTTTACTTACTTTTATCCTATGAATGGCGTGGCTGCAATGCAACTTCTTCTAAAAGGGGCCCACTAGTCCTGTGGCGAAATTATTTAGCGTAGCGAGGTAATTATTTCACCACAACCCGTTTTTCGATCTGCTTTACAAATCTGCTATATCAGTTCAAACCCCCATGTTAAATGTGAACTATTCCCTTTAACCCTATTTGTAACAGGGGGGGGGGGGCGGATTCCGCCCCCTCATGTTTTTTCGCGGATATCTCCAGAACCGCTGGGAGCAGGCCCATGAAATTTTGGGACTTTTCATAGAATTGAACTCCGCATTTGGAGTCAAAATTTTGAGTTCTTAACTTGAACAGAGGCGGTTCCAGGGCACAGTTTTGGGTGGGTTCGGAGGCGACATTTGGCGAAAATACGGAAATGCGATCTTCACGGTTTCTTCCTAACTGCATCAAGTATGAAGGAGTTACATCGGCTTACCGTGATTGCAACAAGTGCAAATTAGATGATGTTAATGAAATATCATACAAAATTGCATGGCAGAGGCGGTTTCAGGGGCTTGCAAAGGGGGGGGGGGGGTTCCAGGAAGTATTCAATGCTTGGCGGGAAGCCAATAGAGCAATGTAAGGGGCATTTATAGCTATCAAGATGTAAAAGATAGCTTCTGCTTCCATTATTTGCATAATTTATTACATATAGAGTTTCAGGGGCGCGTTCAGGAACATGACAAGGGGGTGACTGGCATGGTGATGACGATATGCCAGCGATAACGGCGCAATATACGTTTAGCTTATAATAATATATGCACATATGAGACCAGAAAAGGGAATAAAGTCATTTTTTGCAGAGGCGTGCTCAGGAATGGAAGAAAGGGGTCATATTATTGCAAGGAAACTAAGAGGCATCGGCGTACAATGACATAACATACTGCAGTTTTCGGATGAAACACGCACCACAGGCTACTCTACGAACGATTATAGGGTAATAGGCGAGTCCAGGTAGGGTAAAAAGGGGGGTAAGCAATGTTAATTGAAGTTGTAAGTGAAATAATCACTGTTGACTAGTTAGTATCATAATAGCGGATAATATACTTATCAAACGGTCTTGCGCCGCCCTAGTTTGGATCCTGGATACGCCTATGATGAAGTACAACATGCAAAAAGGAACTATCTATGATCAGTAACATATTTATAGTGCTGGGTAGCAACTTGTCTGCGGTTAATATTTTTCCCAATTTTACCCCCCTTTTTCACTAACCTGGTACCGCCTATGGCAAAAATTATGATTTATAACTGTTTTTTCTAATGTCTCAATCACATACCATTTCATTTATAAAAAACAACATAAAAAATGGTTTTATTACGCATTTACCTCACCCCCATATTGAGTGACCTGCACACGCCTATGATTTTTGAATTTTCAAACGTCACTGTCATATATCAATTTCCGATTCAATCTCTATCGATTCCTATTAGTTGTGTTAAAATCGGTCGATAAACATGAAAGCTATGTTGAATCAAAAATACCACTAAAATTTGTCGTTTTTGCCCCCCTGTTGCCCCCCTATCCAATTTTTTATATATTTTATTATTATTTATAAATGTAGATCGTGTTGAGAGGAACCAAACACCGTTTCATTTTTGAAAATCGGACGGGTAGATCTTGAGATCTCCGGGGGGGGGGCGGAATCCGCCCCCCCCCCCCCCTGTTACAAATAGGGGTAGCCAGGAGCCTGTTACAAATAGGGTTAAAGCTCATACAACTGCAGAAGAGTGATTTCCTTTGAGGACGGAAACGCGTATAATCCCTTTAAAGGCTCTATGGCATGGTGGACCAGTCGGCCTGCTCTGGACCGTGGACGGGTCCTGTGGGGTCTCGGTTGATGCCTTGCTGTCGGATCGGCCTGAAAGCATTTACTGCGTTTTCTTTAGACTAAGTTCAGCGTTCCTCTCTCTATCCCTGCCCCTTTTCCCTTCGTTCCCTGCCTTTCCCTGCCTTCTTTGTCTTCGCCATTGTCGCCCACCTTTCCTCGACTTTCCTTGCCTTTCCCCGCTGTCCGTTGTTTTGCGTTCCGCGGACGTCTCCGGAGGTTTCCGCTGATCATCGCCTTAGCTACCTGCGATTCTTCGTCTCCGTCTCCTATGCGCCTTTGTTGTTGCAGGATCTGTTGACCGTATGCTGACCGGTGAATGGTACCCTGCTCCTTCCTGTGAGCGTCCCTTTTGACTGATGACCCGTGACCTGCGACCTGTGGTTTCCCTTCTGACCTGACCTGACCTGATCTGATATGACCTGATCTGATCTGATCTGATCTGACCTGACCTTATCTGACCTGACCTGACCTGATCTGACCTGACCTGATCTGATCTGACCTGATCTGACCTGACCTGACCTGATCTGATCTGATCTGACCTGATCTGATCTGACCTGATCTGATCTGACCTGACCTGACCTGACCTGACCTGATCTGATCTGACCTGACCTGACCTGATCTGTCCTGATCTGACCTGACCTGACCTGTGTCTGCCCACAGCTCGGAAGCAGAGTAACGGCACGATGGGCCGGGACGGTGTCCGCTCCGGCTCGCGCACCCCGCCCGTCGAGCGGCGCCACAAGCTCTCCTCGCTCGGCAGACTCTTCAAGCCGTGGAAGTGGAAGCGGAAGAAAAAGTCTGACAAGTTCGCCGAGACGCAGCGCTGTAAGTTGGTCACTGAGCCCGGGGGAGGTCTTGTAAGTCCGACTGTGTGCCCGGAGAAGGAAGGAAGGGAGGGCAGTGAGGTGCTCTGGTCCCGCAGGTCTGGGGGACGCCCTGTAGGGCGGGCTAGGTGGCCGATGAAAGGAGGGGAGATGCTCTTGTCCCGGGGGTCGGGGAAGAGTTCCGGGGATCGGGGAAGAGACGGAACTGGTCGGGAATGTTTGGAATAGGGAAAGGTTGTGAAGTAGTTGATTGATTGGTTCGGTGTCTCACCGGCTTGGTGTCGTGACTCGGGAGATGATGACTTGACCTTGCTCTAGGTGTCGGGAGTCGGGGGAAGATGAATTGACCTTTCTCTAGGTGTCGGGAGTCGGGGGATGATGACTTGACCTTTCTCTAGGTGTCGGGAGTCGGGGGAAGATGACTTGACCTTGCTCTGGGTCGCCTCACCGTTCTGCACTTGTGCTCGCCGTAATAGTATCCCTAAATCAATATAACCAACTCGATGTTGACTAAGTTTGGCGCGCCACCCGGATCACTGACAACATGTGTTAAAATGTGTGCTGTTACCAACGACGGGGAGCATTTCTGTCAACTAGCAATAAGATGTCCAGTTCATGCTTTGATTCATGCCAGCTAAGATGTCCAGTTCATGCCAGTTCATGCTTTGGTTCATGCTAGCTAAGATGCCCAGTTCTCAGCCTCGGTTAGTGTCAGCTAAGATGTCCAGTTCATGCATTGGTTCATGCCTTGGTTCATGCCTGTTCATGCCTGTGCATGCCTGTTCATGCCTTGGTTCATGCCAGTTCATGCATTGGTTCATGCCTGTGCATGCCTTGGTTCATGCCAGTTCATGCCTTGGTTCATGCCTGTGCATGCCTTGGTGCATGCCTGTACATGCCTGTACATGCCTTGGTTCATGTCAGTTCATGCCTTGGTTCATGCCTGTTCATGCCTTGGTTCATGCCAGCCAGCATTGGCCGATAGGCGATAATAAATCACAGTTCTCCCATTGAAGCCATTCAATCGGCACCCACTGGCCCGTAACAGCCCAGTCCGAACATGAGTGATGGATGATTGAATAATCGAACGTCTGTGATAAATACATTTTCTGCTTGCGAGATACGATAAGTAGCGTTTAAAGGCTGAATGGAGGCTATAATACGCTGTAGATCGGACGGGGTAATGGACGGAAGTAAAAATATGAGGTAGAATAATAGTATTTGTTATACTTACTGTTCTAAACTGAACCAGGTCAACTGGACAACAATGACTCGGGTATGATCAGCACAGTGTCAATGGTACCAAAGGGCAGATACCCCCTTTCCCCCTAAAAACAGCCCCTCGATTAGCACGCTGCTCAGCAGTGGCGGTTCTTCCATTGAGGAACATGAGGCAGTGCCTCGCCCACAATCGCCAAGATATAAAGTGCTTTATTATTTTCTACCATAAATTTCGGATTTTTAAAATGAAATAAAATATTTCGTAGATAAACAAAAATCAACTTCAAGGTATGTCTATTTTGCATTGTTTTTGAAGTTATTCGTCTGCAATTTATAAGCCAAAATGAGCCAAGCCATCCAAATTTGTCATTGACAAAATCTAGGCTGAGGCGCTGCCTAACAGCCCAAAGACCAAAACTTCGGCGTTTTCAGACTGGCAAAAGCGGCATTTTCATCTGGATCGTTTGTGATTATGACTCAGAGATGACACATGTTGCGCATAACAGTGGTTTCCTGCCGAACGTTTCAATGCGTTCTGTGGTGACTTGGCTGACGTTTTGTGAAGTCTGGATGCCTTGGCGCATGGCTGTGCTGTTTAAATGATCTGACGACTTAAGGTGACGGACTTGTTGAGTAACAGTGGACGTATCACCGGCAGCGGTAGGTATGCATTGGTATGAGATTAAAGGGACCCTGACAGATTTATTGATAGTTGGCAGTAAGGGGCATCTTGAGCTAAAAAAAATACTAATATGACTTTGGTTTGGACCATAGATGGATATCTGTGGAGAACAAAGTAAGTTTATCTTTGTATGACACGTGACGTCATACAACACCAGTGGTTGTTCTGGCTCCGCCTGGCGCCTACTACAGTCTCTGACAAGGGGCCGCCGCGCCGCGCGAGCGGCTGAGCAGATATTAGCGAGGCGTCGTGATCAGAGACTACGTGCCAGAGAGTGTATCAAAAGTTAACATTAGAAGCTGTTTTTGTCTGCCACCAATCTTACCTGCCAGTCCAAGGGCGGATACAGGGGCGGAAATAGGCCCCTCTGACCAGTGACGGCGTCCCTCTGGCCAATGACGCAGAGGTGTGGTTTCTTATCTCTTTGTGGGTGCCAGGGCACCCACAAAGCTGAAATGGGCACCCACAATAGTCTTTCGGCACCCACAATCAAGAACTTGTTTCAAAATGCATAATAATGAGAGAGAAAAATATAATATTTTTCAAGATAAGGATTTCGCTGATCGTCTGATGTTACAATTTTAATGATTGGGCAGCAGGTGGTTATGCCAAGCATCACTTTGAAATATTCCCAGCCGTTATGATCGCACTTGTCCACACATAATACATTTTGTCATGGCACTAGCTGTCAAGAAACTTAACTTGTATTAATTGAAACCTTGTTATATTTTATGCTGAAAATTGTTCGATGCACATGTATTTACTTCAACGTCCATATACCTACTTTTCCAACGAAATCTATCACAATTTTGTAAGCCGAAGGCATGTCTGGATCGATGGAAGTTTCAATTATAACTGCTATAAAGTAGGTTTTAGTAACGGATAATTGCACACCAATAGTTGTATAATGTTAAACGAAGTTGATATAATTTTCATAAACAGACGCTTTATTTTGTGATTTGCCCGCGCAAGTGACTTTTGGAAGTGTCCTCATAGATGTCGCCGCCAGGCCGAAACGAAACAGGCCCTTCGTCTTTGAAGAACAGTCTTCGTATTTTGGATTATATGTAACCGAAGGTTGGTTTCACATTGGATAACACTATTCTTTAGAATTGTGCTTCCATTGTGAAACAAACCTGAGCTGTTCGATTGGAGGGGGTTTCTTAAGGTGGCCGCGATTTGGTAAAAGTTGATACCAGCCAGGGAAACGATTCTACAGCGACGCCACTTTCAGGGTCCCGAGTCGACACCGTCATCTGATAACCGAAGAACGGCAAACTAAAAAAAGCATCGACAGCCGACTAAAATAAACTAAACGTTATCTTCATACTTAGTGTAGACGATCGTAGCTGTTTCAATTTTCCAGTCTCCCAATGTGTTGAGCAATTAACAGAAAGAAGTAAACGTAGCAGAAGGTGGGGGAATTTGGACAACTGCAGTGGTCCAAATTCCCCCACCTTCCGCTACGTTTACCCCAGTGCACTGCGGGTAATTTGAACAACCACCCTTCCAGTCGAATACAGAGCTACGATCCCATCTGAAATCGCCATATCTACGATGCTCGTCACAAACGACGGCCGCATGCATATGTTGTTGAAATGTTGTTTTGCACGGAGCTGATCTAAAATGTGAATACAGCAATCCGTCAGTTTTTTTTAAAAGAATTGTGACGATGACTTTGATCATCTTCACCATTGGTCGTAAGGATAAGTTGTTACTCTGACATCACCAGGTGCCAATGTCGCGGTAATTGGGAACATCGTTGACAGGACGCAATAATGCCTCCTGAAGTATCGGAACGGGGTAATTTGGACCACTGGTGTTCCTTATCACTCAATCAGTAAATGCACCTTTTCAACGCCTTTCTCCTCGTTTGTTTTGTGCAAACGACCACGCATGTGCAAAAAATGGGCCCAGCATTACGTACTCTGGATCGATGACCGAAATGTTCATGTATATATATATATAATATATATATATATATATAATATATATATATATTATATATATATATATATATATATATATATATATATTATATATATATATATATATATATATATATATATATATATATATATATATATATATATATATATATATATAATATATATATATATATATATATAATATATATATATATATATATATATATATATATTATATATATATATATATATATATATATATATATAATTATATATAATATATATATATATATATATATATATATATATATATATATATATATATATATATATATATATATATATATATATATATATATATATATATATATATATATATATATATATATATATAGATATATATATATATATATATATATATATATATTCCCTATGTTCCCTTCTTAGTTCCCATTTTTAAAGTGTTCAGTGCACAAAATTAAGATATTTTGCACAAAATATAACTTTGGTACTGGCTTGGTCATACCTGTCGTTTGATTCGGATGTGTCGACCGTGGTTACAAGAAGAGGTTGGAACGTATAAGGTGGTAGCATGCCATTCGTATCAGGGTGGTCCAAATTACCCTACGATTTTTCTGATCGTGAGTTTTGACATGACTCATTCTAAAAGCATTGGACAAGAAACATGAAATCTGAGGCGACAAGTGTTAGCGTATAGGAAGAAATATTTACCAGGATTTGAAGCTGCATCTACCCAAACTCAACAGAGGAGACGTATTCACGTAACACAGCTAGGTGATGTCAGTTCAAGCTTAAGTGGTCCGAACAGTATAATTTCGGGCTCAATTGATTTATTGATTTATTGATGATCAGGTTACCGGTTATTTGCTTCATTATCATCGTCATGATCAAACTCACTGGAGGAGTGTTCTGAAATGTAACAAATTAAATGCAGATGCGCATGCATTTACCAAAATAGTTGTCTCCCAAAATACCTCCTAATTTGAAATAGTTACCTCCCATTCGCCTGCCTTTTTGCCATTCGATTCAGCGTTGTGCAGTATTTGGGTTTCATTATCTGCGTCACCTTTAGGTGATGTTATTACATTTTTTACCTTACGTTTGTTCAGATACCTCCATACCCTACCTTCACTTCACGTCAAAACATAGTTGATCAATTGATAGTTTTGTTCACCTGCTGGCTGCTGGGGCCCCTTCTGAGCCACTGCGCTGGTGAGGAGAGGAGGTAAGAAAGAGGTAACTATTGGCATGTTTCTGGCATGTTTTATATACTCATTCAATAGCGATCAGATTTGCACAAAAATGTGGCATCGTGTTGTCTGTGGAGAAGCTTTGGTATCATTTTTAGCGATCAGATTTGCACAAAAATGTGGCATCGTGTTGTCTGTGGAGAAGCTTTGGTATCATTTTTTTATGAAAAATATCCATTCCTGTATTTTAGGTGATTTTTTTCCTTTCATCATGTCAACAGGTCCATTTTGACCTGCTTCGTGCACCGTGCCACTTATCATGCTGTTATACATTCTGCAGACATTAAATAATATATTTGAAGACTGAAATGGCTTGACAAACTATTTTGCAAACGACTTGAATTATGTACAAGTAATGTTTTCATTTACGTGGCTTATTTTGGTTTTTACAAGTTGGAAGATTTGTTCTGCAATCTATCGTTATTCCGAGGAGGTAACACACTTTGTACCGGCATGTTTTTATTATAAGACAATCTGCTTATTTATCAAACAAAAACAGGTCATTACCCAAAACTTCGAAGTTTTTTTTCTCTCACAAGGCGACACCACTTAACCTCGGAAATCTCCAGTGAATATTCTTGAAAAAATAATTTAGATTGATATGTTTACTGAGGAGGTAACAATTTTTGCGGGGATTATTCAGCGCGAATAATTTAGCTGCCCCACGGATGCAGCCAACTTGGCGCTGATGATACAAAATAAGCTCCGGCGTCTAACTTTGTTTTGTCTTTGAGGCAGCTTGCAAACCAAACAGGGTACGTATATACTGTTATAAAGGCTCCCATAGGTTATGCAAAAAGTGTTTGGTGTGGGCATGTTGATGTAGGAGTGGCTGCAGGTAAAGTACACCCTCGTTGTATTTATATGCTGTCCCTTATCTTATTTTTTTCTTCACATAATTCAAGAAGTTGAGAGAAGTGGGGTACCACTCAGCTTTGGCATACCCCTCCAGACCAAACATTGCAATACCAATGCATGGGATACGAATGCTAGGAAGGCCTCTCCAAACTCCAAAGTGATTGCTAGGTACTTATATTGTCATAAATCTACCAATTAATGAAATTCCACATGTTCATATGTATGGGTAAATAATGATATTTGTCAATCATGCTTATAGGGTTATAATCTTCGGACACATCCTAACCTCAGACTTGTCATGCTATCAGACTAGAGTACAGACAATACAGATGCACAATGTGTTAGTGAGTCTGTATTGCTTACATTCTGATAGCATGACAAGTCTGAGGTTAGGATATGTCTGGGGTTACATCAGTTGATGGTATTGTCTCATGTTTTTGTTTTGCCCTAATTATTTACTTGATGCGTTATGCTAGAGCACAACCTGTCACTTAACCAATAATGAGTTGAATTATACCAATCCAGTGAAATAATAGTTTTATTCTTTTCTTCTTCACATGATAGGCTAAGAGCTGAACTATATTTTGCCATGGATATTTCGGAATTAACTAGTTTTTTTTTCTCAGATCACCTCATAACACATTACTGAACTTTGTGCGGTTGCTATGTATAAATATGGGTATGCTTCTGCAATCTGCATCCTACTTTTTTAATGCAATGCTGCCTGAAATGTGTTTAACAACTGTGAGCAAACTATTTAATTATATCAACTTATGTCATATTCCTTACAATCTTGAGTTGAACTGTGAACTGGATCACTATGCTTGCTGAATTGTGTAGATCTTGGTTATAAGTATTATGAAATTAATGAATTATGTTCCAAACGAAAAATGTTAATAGGAAACCAGTTTGTATGTGGTTATGCTAACATTGAAAAATATTGAAATTGAATTATATCAACTTATGACATATTCCTTACAATCTTGATGAGGAGTTTCACCCTCCGGATGATCACTTATTTTTGTAGCTACATGAGTAAAATTCAGATATATTTTCCTTTTTTATTTTTGTTACCTCTTCACATGGTTTTCGGCAGTTTTGTTACCTCTCTGCATGTATTCAAAAAGTAAGTGCAGAACACGCACTGGAGTTTTCGCCATCGCAACGATCCGAATTCTCCCATGCTACGAAAAACCAGCACCAATGCTTTTCGGTGGCTGCTGGAGTGGGATGGGTGTGGGCAAAATAAATTTAAGTTTGGGCACCCACAATCATTTTCATAAAACCACACCCCTGCAGTGACGGCGCCCGTCTGGCTAGTGACGGCGCCCCTCCTGCTAATGACGGCGTCCCTCTGGCCTGTGACGGCGCCCCTCTGACCAGTGACGGCGCCCCTCTGGCCAGTGACGGCGCCCTCTGGCCAGTGACGGCGCCCCTCTGACCAGTGACGGCGTCCCTCTGGCCAGTGACGGCGCCCCTCTGGCCAGTGACGGCGCCCTCTGGCCAGCGACGGCGCCCCTCTGACCAGTGACGGCGCCCTCTGGCCAGTGACGGCGCCCCTCTGGCCAGTGACGGCGCCCCTCTAGCCATTGACGGCGCCCCTCTGGCCTGTGACGGCGTCCCTCTGGCCAGTGACGGCGCCCCTCTGGCTAGTGTCGGCGCCTCTCCTGCTAATGACGGCGCCCCTCCGGTCAGTGAAGGCGCCCCTCTGGCCAGTGACGGCTCCCCTCCGGGCCGTGACGGTGCCTCTTCCGGCCAGTGACGGCGCCCCTCCAGCCAATGACGGCACTCTTCCGGCCCAGTGATGGCTCCCCTCCGGCCCAGTGACGGTGCCTCTCCGGCCAGTGACGGCGCCCCTCCAGCCAATGACGGCACCTTTCCGATCAGTGACGGCTCCCCTCCGGTCAGTGACGACCGGAGGTGCGGCCCTCTCAGGCCTCGACAATCGCCCTCTCAGTCCAGCCTGGGGTCCGCCCAGGCATGGCAAGGGTTCTGTCAGGCCTATAAATATCTGAAGGGGCCTTAAACCCTAAGGGCCCCCTCATACCGAACGAGGGCCGACAGGGGACCCCGCTCAAGCCGACCAAGTTCTCCTTCATGCCGATCGAGGCCCTCTCAAGCCGACCGAGGACCGCTCAGGTTGACTGTGGTCCCATCAGGCCGACCAAGTTCCCCTTCGGGGCGCCGGAAGATCCCCTAAACCCGACCGTGGGGTACTCATGCCAAGGACCCTCAGACCGAACGTAAGGGCCCACAGGCTGACACAGGGCCGAGTAATGGCCCTGAAGCCGACCCTTTGTTCTTTCGAACCAACGACCGTAGCGAGACGCGCAAGGCGGCGATTGAAAGCTCTCAAGGAGACAAATATATTGCATACCCGAAATTATTTAAAAAAAAGTCACATGTCAGGTCACGATCAGGTCAAAGGTCACAATTTAGGTATTTTAGCTTTTGGGCCATACTTTCCATCCAAAGCCTAAGATTGCGACTATTATCGCACAAGGTGCTCTCAAAGGTATAATGCATCTCCCGTATAAGCTAAAGAGAAATTGTAAGCGAAGGTGAAGGTCAAGATCAGGTCACAAAATGTAACTATTGGCAAGAGGTCTACGAAAGCCATGCGACACATGTTTATGG
>JAXIVJ010019018.1:0-21182 GCA_036785665.1 Chirona hameri | reverse complement strand
GTCTTCCTCTGTAGGAGGGATTTTCTCTTGTAGTTTTTCACCAATAGATGTGAAAAAGTTGTTGAATTAATTTGCAATTTTTTGGGGTCTTTTATCTCCTCGCCTAGCATTCCTTGGAAGCATGATGGGAACTGAAACTCTTGGGTTTTACCCTTACTTACGCTTTTGATTATGTCCCATATTTTACGAGGATTTTCTTTATCCTTCTCCAGTTCCGTTTCAATGAACTTACGTTTGGCTGCTCTTATGATATTGTTTAATACGTTTCTATAGTTTCTATATTTGCTTTCGTTTTGTTCAGTTGGATATATGCATTTGACGGCAAAAAGGTCATGGCGTCTGTTAATGGATGAGAGAATCGCTGGGGTGATCCAGGGATTTATAGGGGTCGACTTTCGATTTTGTTTGATTTTAAAGCTAAATTTTGCAATACCGTCTGTGTATGCCTGCAGTAATTGACTACAGGCCAGTTCAGGGTCTGATATGTTTGTGAATTCCGCCAAGAGTTCTACTAAATGATTTTTTAAAGTCATTAATTTTCCTAAAGTTAAATATTGTACGACGTTCTATTGACTTAGTGGCAGGTTTTGAGACTGGAGTGTTACATGTAATATATACTGGAAAATGATCTGAACAGTCATCAAAAATTATGTGAGATCTATCAATCAAGTCAATATTATTGGAGAATATGTTATCAATAAGTGCCAATCTATTTTCTGCTAGTCTGGTGGTCTTACAGATTGTTGTAGGTAGGAAGCCATATACAAGGAAAATACTGAGAAAATCTTGAACAATATTGTCCTTGTCCGCTTTGAAAAGATCGAAGTTGAAATAACCACAGATAATTAGTGTGGCGTTCCTTGATGTAATGTTTTTTAAACAGATCTCCATTTCATTGCAATTACAATAATAAATAAGCTTATTCTCATATTGCCGAAAAAATATTTTAAAAAGACAAAGTCAAATTAGCATGTGGTATGTGGCATGTGGTATGTGTGTATATATGCATAGAAGTATAGTATACATGTATATATGAGGTAGATAGGTATGTTTTATATTCGGTAGGACGCATATGTATATGTATAGCTAGAAGCTCGTCTTTAGGTGAGGTAGGCATTGTGTGTATATGTATTCGACGTAAATGTGTATATATTATAGAAGTATAGTATACATGTATATATGAGGTAGATAGGTATGTGGTATGCGGTATATATGAGGCATATAGGTATGTGGTATGTGGTATGTGAATATATGCATAGAAGTATAGTATACATGTATATATGAGGTAAATAGGTATTTGTTATGCGCGGTTGTATTTGTTGTATTTGTTTTAAATACCCCGACTCGACCAATTGATTGGCATGTTGCTGTGCGCAACCTACTTGAATTTCTACCATCTTGGAAGTGCATGTGTGCCGAATGCAGGTTACTGGATATTTTAATATTTATGTTTTTGCTAACTGGTGACAAAAATGGAAAATAATACATTTATGGCTGATGAAGGCGCAAGCCGAAAGCTCCCTAATTTGACTTTGTCTTTTTCAAATATTTCTTTTCGGCATTATGAGAATAAGGTTATTTATTATTGTAATTGCAATGTCTTCAATTGTTCTCAAAACAGTGCTAAAACAAATAAAAGATTAGATCTCCATTTCAGTCAGGAAAATGGCGGGATTCAGTTTGGGTGGTCGATAGACCTGGCCCACTGTGAATTTAAGTTTGGGGTTTACTCTGCATTCAACACAAATTTATTCTGTGCAAGTCAGATTGTGCAAGCCAGTTTTAAGTTCTGTTCAATATTATTTTTTATAAATATAGCCACACCCCCACCTTGCGAACCATCCCTAATCTGAAAGAAAGATTTGTAACCTTCAAGGCATCTTGTCGATTCAATGTCATGAGTTAGCCAAGTTTTGGACACACATATGATGGACCAGTCTATATTTGATCTTTGTATAAATAGCCAAAAATTCCTCATTTTTTTCAGCAGAATACAACGACCTACAGTTTACATGGAGAATATGAATTCCAGGATTACTTTCAGTGTGTGTTGTGTTATCTCCCAATGAATTATAGCTGCAGTTATTCAATAAGTTTTCATATTTTTCGTCTGTCACTTCTACATTGGTTCCTATATTTAAGATAGTACGTAGGTAATGAAGCACGTAGCCAAGACAACTGTTCCTAAGTATATTCTTCACTTTCATAGTACTTCTGAAATAGTTGAAATAGCTGGTCTGAGTCATTACGGTAGTGCTGTATTTCATTCACTTAACCCTATTTGTAACAGGGGGTGGGGGCGGATTCCGCCCCCTCATGTTTTTCCCAGATATCTCCAGAACGGCTGGGAGCAGGCCCATGCAATTTGGGGACTTTTCATAGAATTGAACTCCGCATTCGGAGTCAAAATTTTGAGTTCTTAACCTGAACAGAGGCGGTTCCAGGGCACAGTTTTGGGTGGGTTCGGAGGCGACATTTGGCGATAATACGGAAATGCGATCTTCCACGGTTTTTTCCTAACTGCCTCAGTATGAAGGAGTTACATCGGTTTACGGTGATTGCAACAAGTGCAAATTAGTTGATGTTAATGAAATATCATAAAAATTGCATGGCAGAGGCGGTTTCAGGGGCTTGAAAAAGGGGGGGGGGGGTTCCAGGAAGTATTCAATGCTTGGCGGGAAGCCAATAGAGCAATGTAAGGGGCATTTATAGCTATCAAGATGTAAAAGATAGCTTCTGCTTCCATTATTTGCATAATTTATTACATATAGAGTTTCAGGGGCGTGTTCAGGAACATGAAAAGGGGGTGACTGGCATGGTGATGACGATATGCCAGCGATAACGGCGCAATAGACGTTTAGCTTATAATGATATATGCACATATGAGGCCAGAAAAGGGAATAAAGCCATTTTTGCAGAGGCGCGCTCAGGAATGGAAGAAAGGGGGTCATATTATTGCAAGGAATCTAAGAGGCATGGGCGTACAATTACATAACATATTGCAGTTTTCGGATGAAACACGCACCACAGGCTACTCTACGAACGATTATAAGACAATAGGCGAGTCCAGGTAGGGTAAAAAGGGGAGTAAGCAATGTTAATTGAAGTTGTAAGTGAAATAGTCAGTGTTGACTAGTTAGTATCATAATAGCGGATAATATACTTATCAAAAGGTCTTGCGCCGCCCCAGTTTCGATCCTGGATACGCCTATGATGAAGTACAACATGCAAAAAGGAACTATCTACGATCAGTAACATATTTATAGTGCTGGGTAGCAACTTGTCTGCGGCCCCATTCAATCAATTATGTTATTGACATGTTTCGTTTCACGTGAGGGGTCAGCATGGCGCATGGCATGTGCCGCGTCAGGAGTTTCATAAAACGCTATCCTGCTATAGTTGAGAAACGGTTGGAACAATTAAGCAGAAATTTGGTGTGTGGTTTGAGACCACACTACTGGCAATGTTACGCAAGTCAAACTCTGGGTCACACTGCACGAGCGCACGTGCACACCCCTGTTTCGTAACTTAGAAACGGCTGGAACGACTAAGCTGACATTTGGTGTGTGGTTTGAGACCACACTACTGGCAATGTCACGCAAGTCAAACTCTGGGTCACACCGCGCGTGCGGACGTGCATAACCCTGTTCCGTAACTCAGAAACGGCTGGAACGATTCAGCTGAAATGGATTTTAGATGACAGCAGACCAATTTCCCTGCTATCGGGTTTCTACGGGCTCGCTCGTCCTTCGCCGACCCGCGACATACTGGGGGGGGGGGGGGGCTATTTTTTGCCCCCCCCCCCTCTCGTTATTTTGCAATAACTCCTCAACGAACACCGGTATCGTCACCAAACTTGCAGTTCCTTCTCTCACATCTATTCTACACATTGTGGCAAAAGGAAAAATATAAGATTATGATCAGTCAACCGGGAATGACGTCAGAGTGACGTCATGTTCTTCGGTTTTTGTTACAAAATAATGGTTGGCGGAAAACGCTGTCAAAGGTACTATGTTTAATATAAACTCAATTGTCTTACATAAAATTACTGAAAATAGACTGGGCTATCACACTACCATCTCTGATATTTTAGTTTTTTATCCAAAATTTTGAGAAATCCAAATACATTTTTTTTAACAAAATTTTCAAGAAAAAACAACAGAATTTTCCCAAAATCGGAATATATGTGATCGAGACGTGTGCGGTTAATATGTGTACCAAATTTTAAGTCGATATCTTTAATAATGACTGAGTTATGATCTTTAAATGACAAAAATCGACCACCTCTCACAGCATTACTATGTATGCATAAAAAAACGTTTTTCCATTTTTGCTTTTTACTTCTATTTATATGGAAAAATACAATGTTCTAAGGTCATTTTTCGCGTTCTAGACGAAAAACATACCCATAAACATGTGTTATAACGCCTAATGACCGTAATCTGTAGTTTGACCTCGTGACCTCGGATGACCTTGACCTGACCCAAGGTCATAAACAGCTAAGAATGGTACTTAGAAGTGTCAGACACACTATTCATACCGATTTATCGACAGCTTATGCGTTTAATATCGCAATTTTGCGCCGACCTCGGGTTCTAGACGAAAAACAAACCCATAAACATGTGTTATAACGCCTAATGACCGTATTCTGCAGTTTGACCTTGAGACCTCGGATGACCTTGACCTGATCCAAGGTCATAAACAGCTTAGAATGGTACTTAGAAGTGTCAGACACACTATTCATACCGATTTATCAACAGCTTATGCGTTTAATATCGCAATTAATATTGTTGACCCCGAAGTCAACAATATTATGTTTCCCTCGATAAATGTCCCAGGGATATCGAATGCCGTTTGAATTTTTACATTCGGTCCAGTAGTTCTGGAGATCCGAGGGGTGCAAAACATACCCCCCCCCCCCCCCAGTAAGTCGCGTTATGAAATATACCCCAGTAACTCGCGGGTTAACTACTGGTTTATGATGCTTGTAACTACATTCTATTTGGTGGCGTGCTCTCTATCAACATGGCTGTAAAACAAATCAAAATCACGCAAATTATCCGTTAATTTCTCGTTATTAGATCATTTTCGAACCAGTCATTTGCTAATCATGAAATGGGTTTGCGGTTGATATATTAGACGGTGGAATGGCCAATACTTTGTTCACCGATTCCAAACCTGTGTCGTGGCGATAACGATGTTCATCAGCACGACGCGAGCCGCGTGAACATCAATTTAAAGTGAGGGCTGCAGTTGGAAGATCAGCGCCTGGTATCACTCCTTTGTTCACTCCATGTTTGGAGAAGCAGTCGTTTGAACGCAATCATTTGACCCTTGGCTATCAGGCAGTTCCTCGGCCACTTACCTACTTCCAAACCGGCCCGTTTTGTGTTCTGGTGCCACTTGACACGCTGTCGGTGCTTCAGAACCGGGGGGGGGGGGGGTCGGGTGGCACTGGTGGGTCGAACTGGAGGAGGTTCCGCGAATGTATCCGAGTAAGATAACGCTATTTATGATGAAATATGAATGGCTTGCTGTATGTCCTCAAAGGCAAACTGGCGGTGTTGACAGGGTGATATGTTGGATGTTGGATGGCGGACGCTTGACATTGACGACATGACATTGATGACATTGACGAGGCGATACATGTTGACATTGACGACATGACATTGATGACATTGACGAGGCGATACATGAAGTTATGCATTATGAGGCGGACGATTGGCATTGGCGACATGACATTGATGACATTGACGAGGCGATACATGAAGTTATGCATTATGAGGCGGACGCTTGACATTGGCGACATGACATTGATGACATTGACGAGGTGATACATGAAGTTATGCATTATGAGGCGGACGCTTGACATTGGCGACATGACATTGATGACATTGACGAGGCGATACATGAAGTTATGCATTATGAGGCGGACGCTTGACATTGGCGACATGACATTGATGACATTGACGAGGCGATACATGAAGTTATGCATTATGAGGCGGATGCTTGACATTGGCGACATGACATTGATGACATTGACGAGGCGATACATGAAGTTATCCATTATGAGGCGGACGCTTGACATTGGCGACATGACATTGATGACATTGACGAGGCGATACATGAAGTTATGCATTATGAGGCGGACGCTTGACATTGGCGACATGACATTGATGACATTGACGAGGCGATACATGAAGTTATGCATTATGGGGCGGACGCTTGACATTGACGACATGACATTGATGACATTGACGAGGTGATACATGAAGTTATGCATTATGAGGCGGATGCTTGACATTGGCGACATGACATTGATGACATTGACGAGGCGATACATGAAGTTATGCATTATGAGGCGGACGCTTGACATTGGCGACATGACATTGATGACATTGACGAGGTGATACATGCAGTTATGCATTATGAGGCGGACGCTTGACATTGGCGACATGACATTGATGACATTGACGAGGTGATACATGAAGTTATGCATTATGAGGCGGACGCTTGACATTGGCGACATGACATTGATGACATTGACGAGGTGATACATGAAGTTATGCATTATGAGGCGGACGCTTGACATTGGCGACATGACATTGATGACATTGACGAGGTGATACATGAAGTTATGCATTATGAGGCGGACGCTTGACATTGGCGACATGACATTGATGACATTGACGAGGTGATACATGAAGTTATCCATTATGAGGCGGACGCTTGACATTGGCGACATGACATTGATGACATTGACGAGGTGATACATGAAGTTATGCATTATGAGGCGGACGCTTGACATTGGCGACATGACATTGATGACATTGACGAGGCGATACATGAAGTTATGCATTATGAGGCGGACGCTTGACATTGGCGACATGACATTGATGACATTGACGAGGCGATACATGAAGTTATGCATTATGAGGCGGACGCTTGACATTGGCGACATGACATTGATGACATTGACGAGGTGATACATGAAGTTATCCATTATGAGGCGGACGCTTGACATTGGCGACATGACATTGATGACATTGACGAGGTGATGCATGAAGTTATCCATTATGAGGCGGACGCTTGACATTGGCGACATGACATTGATGACATTGACGAGGTGATACATGAAGTTATCCATTATGAGGCGGACGCTTGACATTGGCGACATGACATTGATGACATTGACGAGGTGATACATGAAGTTATTTATTATGAGGCGGACGCTTGACATTGGCGACATGACATTGATGACATTGACGAGGTGATACATGAAGTTATCCATTATGAGGCGGACGCTTGACATTGGCGACATGACATTGATGACATTGACGAGGTGATACATGAAGTTATCCATTATGAGGCGGACGCTTGACATTGGCGACATGACATTGATGACATTGACGAGGTGATACATGAAGTTATCCATTATGAGGCGGACGCTTGACATTGGCGACATGACATTGATGACATTGACGAGGTGATACATGAAGTTATCCATTATGAGGCGGACGCTTGACATTGGCGACATGACATTGATGACATTGACGAGGTGATACATGAAGTTATGCATTATGAGGCGGACGCTTGACATTGGCGACATGACATTGATGACATTGACGAGGTGATACATGAAGTTATCCATTATGAGGCGGACGCTTGACATTTGCGACATGACATTGATGACATTGACGAGGCGATACATGCAGTTATGCATTATGAGGCGGATGCTTGACATTGGCGACATGACATTGATGACATTGACGAGGCGATACATGAAGTTATCCATTATGAGGCGGACGCTTGACATTGGCGACATGACATTGATGACATTGACGAGGCGATACATGAAGTTATGCATTATGAGGCGGACGCTTGACATTGGCGACATGACATTGATGACATTGACGAGGCGATACATGAAGTTATGCATTATGGGGCGGACGCTTGACATTGACGACATGACATTGATGACATTGACGAGGTGATACATGAAGTTATGCATTATGAGGCGGATGCTTGACATTGGCGACATGACATTGATGACATTGACGAGGCGATACATGAAGTTATGCATTATGAGGCGGACGCTTGACATTGGCGACATGACATTGATGACATTGACGAGGTGATACATGCAGTTATGCATTATGAGGCGGACGCTTGACATTGGCGACATGACATTGATGACATTGACGAGGTGATACATGAAGTTATGCATTATGAGGCGGACGCTTGACATTGGCGACATGACATTGATGACATTGACGAGGTGATACATGAAGTTATGCATTATGAGGCGGACGCTTGACATTGGCGACATGACATTGATGACATTGACGAGGTGATACATGAAGTTATGCATTATGAGGCGGACGCTTGACATTGGCGACATGACATTGATGACATTGACGAGGTGATACATGAAGTTATCCATTATGAGGCGGACGCTTGACATTGGCGACATGACATTGATGACATTGACGAGGTGATACATGAAGTTATGCATTATGAGGCGGACGCTTGACATTGGCGACATGACATTGATGACATTGACTAGGCGATACATGAAGTTATGCATTATGAGGCGGACGCTTGACATTGGCGACATGACATTGATGACATTGACGAGGCGATACATGAAGTTATGCATTATGAGGCGGACGCTTGACATTGGCGACATGACATTGATGACATTGACGAGGTGATACATGAAGTTATCCATTATGAGGCGGACGCTTGACATTGGCGACATGACATTGATGACATTGACGAGGTGATACATGAAGTTATCCATTATGAGGCGGACGCTTGACATTGGCGACATGACATTGATGACATTGACGAGGTGATACATGAAGTTATCCATTATGAGGCGGACGCTTGACATTGGCGACATGACATTGATGACATTGACGAGGTGATACATGAAGTTATTTATTATGAGGCGGACGCTTGACATTGGCGACATGACATTGATGACATTGACGAGGTGATACATGAAGTTATCCATTATGAGGCGGACGCTTGACATTGGCGACATGACATTGATGACATTGACGAGGTGATACATGAAGTTATCCATTATGAGGCGGACGCTTGACATTGGCGACATGACATTGATGACATTGACGAGGTGATACATGAAGTTATCCATTATGAGGCGGACGCTTGACATTGGCGACATGACATTGATGACATTGACGAGGTGATACATGAAGTTATCCATTATGAGGCGGACGCTTGACATTGGCGACATGACATTGATGACATTGACGAGGTGATACATGAAGTTATGCATTATGAGGCGGACGCTTGACATTGGCGACATGACATTGATGACATTGACGAGGTGATACATGAAGTTATCCATTATGAGGCGGACGCTTGACATTGGCGACATGACATTGATGACATTGACGAGGCGATACATGAAGTTATGCATTATGAGGCGGATGCTTGACATTGGCGACATGACATTGATGACATTGACGAGGCGATACATGAAGTTATCCATTATGAGGCGGACGCTTGACATTGGCGACATGACATTGATGACATTGACGAGGCGATACATGAAGTTATGCATTATGAGGCGGACGCTTGACATTGGCGACATGACATTGATGACATTGACGAGGCGATACATGAAGTTATGCATTATGGGGCGGACGCTTGACATTGACGACATGACATTGATGACATTGACGAGGTGATACATGAAGTTATGCATTATGAGGCGGATGCTTGACATTGGCGACATGACATTGATGACATTGACGAGGCGATACATGAAGTTATGCATTATGAGGCGGACGCTTGACATTGGCGACATGACATTGATGACATTGACGAGGTGATACATGCAGTTATGCATTATGAGGCGGACGCTTGACATTGGCGACATGACATTGATGACATTGACGAGGTGATACATGAAGTTATGCATTATGAGGCGGACGCTTGACATTGGCGACATGACATTGATGACATTGACGAGGTGATACATGAAGTTATGCATTATGAGGCGGACGCTTGACATTGGCGACATGACATTGATGACATTGACGAGGTGATACATGAAGTTATGCATTATGAGGCGGACGCTTGACATTGGCGACATGACATTGATGACATTGACGAGGTGATACATGAAGTTATCCATTATGAGGCGGACGCTTGACATTGGCGACATGACATTGATGACATTGACGAGGTGATACATGAAGTTATGCATTATGAGGCGGACGCTTGACATTGGCGACATGACATTGATGACATTGACTAGGCGATACATGAAGTTATGCATTATGAGGCGGACGCTTGACATTGGCGACATGACATTGATGACATTGACGAGGCGATACATGAAGTTATGCATTATGAGGCGGACGCTTGACATTGGCGACATGACATTGATGACATTGACGAGGTGATACATGAAGTTATCCATTATGAGGCGGACGCTTGACATTGGCGACATGACATTGATGACATTGACGAGGTGATACATGAAGTTATCCATTATGAGGCGGACGCTTGACATTGGCGACATGACATTGATGACATTGACGAGGTGATACATGAAGTTATCCATTATGAGGCGGACGCTTGACATTGGCGACATGACATTGATGACATTGACGAGGTGATACATGAAGTTATTTATTATGAGGCGGACGCTTGACATTGGCGACATGACATTGATGACATTGACGAGGTGATACATGAAGTTATCCATTATGAGGCGGACGCTTGACATTGGCGACATGACATTGATGACATTGACGAGGTGATACATGAAGTTATCCATTATGAGGCGGACGCTTGACATTGGCGACATGACATTGATGACATTGACGAGGTGATACATGAAGTTATCCATTATGAGGCGGACGCTTGACATTGGCGACATGACATTGATGACATTGACGAGGTGATACATGAAGTTATCCATTATGAGGCGGACGCTTGACATTGGCGACATGACATTGATGACATTGACGAGGTGATACATGAAGTTATGCATTATGAGGCGGACGCTTGACATTGGCGACATGACATTGATGACATTGACGAGGTGATACATGAAGTTATCCATTATGAGGCGGACGCTTGACATTGGCGACATGACATTGATGACATTGACGAGGCTACATGACGAGGCTACATGACGAGGCTACATGACGAGGCTACATTGACGAGGCTACATTGACGAGGCGATACATGAAGTTATGCATTATGAAGCAGTTATACATGAAGTTATGCATTATGAAGCAGTTATATAATGATGTTAAAGTAACACCACGGATAGACCACTAGCACTGTGATGGCACCAGAACGTTCCAGCTTGGCTGTAACCATTTGATTAATTGCATTGCAAGATGCATCAATTCGCAAATTATCTGCGATTTAGCAACAAACAAATATGCTCACCTACTTCACTTTTATAACCTCTTACATTTGATGGTGCATTCCTAGTGTTGAGTGCACTCGGTCCCACATCATCCCACTTGCCCCCTCTCCGATTTCTCAGAAGGGGGGGGGGGGGGTTCGGGGTCGGTCATTCCGACGGACACGCAGAAGGCGCCCGGCATATTCTGCAGTGCCGGACCACCCGCCGACTCCGTCTTTAAAGAGTGATTGCATATTACGTTCAATAGGTTAAGTAGCCCATAATGCAAGGCAAGTTCCAGCATATGTGATATCTTATCCAAGCTTGACTTGTTCGGATAATTGTTTTCGAAATGTTGCAAATGCAAATGCAAATGTTGCGAAGAATCATAATACGAATTCCACACATACGATAACATATCCAAGTGCGCCTAATGGTAAATGGACGCAGCATCATTTATTATTTATGAACACATAAATATTGCTGATGCGTGCAAGCTTGGGACACAACTTCTGCAATTGAAGCGAAAACTTTTCGTCCGGTTATGAACGTTGATTTATGATTATTTTTCAAAAGAATGTTTCAATACTTAAACACGCCCAGTTCCATTATGCAATTCGCGTTTCGTCGAGATCTCGTTCCAGATCAGAGCCCACAAACTTTTTATCTTACCGGTCTGTTAATTTCCTTGACAATTTCCCTTCTTTTGATCCTCGTAAAACTCCGGAGAGAGCTGGCATGGATCATCAATCAGGGACCCAACTGGCAGTTAACAGGTCTTTCGAACCGGCAGAGATGCTCGATTGCCATGGCCTGCAGACGGCGGCAGAATCATTATCCGGTTTATGGCCGGGGTAAGTGACCAGAAACCCGGCGGTTTCCATCCGAGCGGACTGCGGGGATGGGCGGGGAATCCGAGCGGACTGCGGGGATGGGCGGGGATGGGCGGACCGCCGCCGCCGCCGCCGCCGCCGCCGCCACCGCTGCAGCGGTTATATTCAGCCGGCCCGGTCCACATATGAAACTGCGGAAAATGGCCCCCAGACATGGCAGGATATTTCTGAGAGTAGCTCGGTGCTGGGGTCACCGGCGTTATTGTGAGGTCGTGGAGGTTGTTTTGGGTATGAACTAGTCTGGAGATCGGACCACTGTCGCGATGTGGCCTAAACATGTATCTTGTGCGCATATGTACAGTCGGTCTCATAATGATCTTCCCTAGCTCTGGGTCTCCCACGTTAGGCAAAACGATAGCTGGCTGAATCCCGCACCGAGGCGGGGCCGGACCGGTTTGATAGCTCGCCCGGTGCCGGCCAATACTTGGCGGAATCTGCACCGCTCCGTCCTGGTCTGACCCACACAGGCCGATTGGGGAATAATAATGCCCATGTGTGGCGAGGCTGTGTGTCGGACCGTGGTTGGAAATATACGCAGACCTAGAATGTCAAGTTAGCGACGATGTCTGTTATGACCAGTTTTAAGAAAACCATAGGTATGTACTAGAGACGCAAATTTCAGGACCACGGAGCCGGCGCTGGGCCCAAATTCAGGCCCGGCGTGCCTGAAGCTGTGTCTGAACTCAGGCTTGCCGGGCTCATGCCGGGCTCAGCACAAGTTATCAATTAAAACAAAAAAATAGAAATAAATATTGGCAGAAGTCAGAACATACATGCTTAAAGATCATGATAAATTGAGAAAACAAAATATACAACAGTAAAACACCAGCATAACACATAACAATGTCCTAGTTTACAAATTAAAAGTGATAACTAGTACGACCTAGCAAGGAGTGGACACACCAGTGAAACTTAATAAATCAAACTACAGGGTCAATTCATGATCAATTCATCAGCTCAGTCACTGCAGCAGTGTGAGAGTCGAGTGCAGTCAAACAGAAACAACTACCCCAAATCATATTCCACTGTCATCATTAGTAACTAGGTGGGGTGGCATACAATATTATATTTAGTCATCCCATTGCCCCAGGTCACCCCAAATTATTTTGTATAACAAATAAGTACCTATGGAACAAAACCACCCACGTATATGATAATAATTATTGTTAATACTATTGTAAATACATATTACTGAGAATACTTATTGATACATATTTACTATTTAGTTCCACATGAGAAAGGACATATTCAAGTCATATCATTTGTAGTTTTGGTAGTGAACAAATATTGTATTTTATGCAATTACAATTATAAAGGTGGAAAGACTGCAAAACACAAACAAAAACATTTTGCAAAGAAATCTTAAATGGCCAAGACCTATCACAGAATGCAAACCTGTCTAGTTCCACTTCAACTTCTTATCACAATAGCTCCATAATTTATATATGACCTTGCATAATTACACGTGACACACTCCCCGACAACACATTCAAACCCAATTTCCAAACAATGTGTTTTGATGAGTCACATTTGCGACGAATTCGCCAGGACTGGACCGTAAAAGAATCACGTGTGTCAATTAAGCAGTAGATCGATATTCGCGAATGTGTCGCTGACAGATATTCACAACTTCACACCTCAGAATCGCGACGCCTCAGAATTGTGTGAAGACAATTGTTCATGTTCGTATTCGAAAATAAGCTTTAGTATTAAATCTTAACCATTGGTGTCAGTTGAAGTTTAAATATTTTTTAAAGAAGTCCATCTGCCGAATCCGCAATATGTTGACATTTTCATTTTGGTGATTTTAAGTAATTATGGTGATAAAGTTAGTCATTTCGGTGACGGGATTAATTGTCTGCGCCGTTTTGAGCTCAACGCTTCACAATTGTCAAATACTTCAGACGCCATTACGCACAGCAGTGAAGTTGACGTCCGTCAAGCTAGCAGCAGATTCATATTCGCGAATCTGCTGCTGCCAGACAGACATTCGCCGGGCTCGAATATACTGCTACTGGCAGCAGATTCGGCGAATGTCTGTCAGCTGGCAGCATATTCGTGAACAACTTACGCGGCCTTTTTGGCGCGAGCAGCAGATTCAGATATTCGCCGGGCTCGAATATACTGCTACCAGCAGCAGATTCGGCGAATGTCTGTCAGCTGGCAGCATATTCGTGAACAACTTCCGCGGCATTTTTCGCGGATCATCTGAACGCCAACAGCAGATTCGCAACGTGATGTGTTTGAGTTGTTCGGTGAAAGATGGGTACCTTCTAGGTAAGTAGGAGGAGGTTAGAGGTGCTACTCACTGACTGCTTCAAGTCAGTAATACGTTGATCAATACCTACTTACCTAGAAGGTACCCATCTCTCACCGAACAACTCAACTCAAACACATCACGTTGCGAATCTGCTGCTGGCGTTCAGATGATGCGCGAAAAATGCCGCGGAAGTTGTTCACGAATATGCTCCCAGCTGACAGACATTCGCCGAATCTGCTGCTGGTAGCAGTATATTCGAGCCCGGCGAATATCTGAATCTGCTGCTCGCGTCTAAGATGCGCCAAGAAGGCCGCGGAAGTTGTTCACGAATATGCTGCCAGCTGACAGACATTCGCCGAATCTGCTGCCAGTAGCAGTATATTCGAGCCCGGCGAATGTCTGTCTGGCAGCAGCAGATTCGCGAATATGAATCTGCTGCTAGCTTGACGGACGTGTGAAGTTGTACCAAGGCAGTTGTACGGCCTTGGCTTTGGCAGTGAAGTAGCTCAAGCTTTGTTTATCTGTGCTCACTGCCCAAGGCTGTATAAATATGTGACAAGGCCGTATAAGAGTGGCTCTGTGTGTGACTGGCTTAGATGTTAGTTATAGATATCTTGGCTTGGATAGTGAGAAAACCGAGGATACTCTGTAATTTAAAACAGGTCGATTATTTTACTTTTATCATTCAAGATATGATTGTCACTCCCAATGTTTTTAGTATGTTTGTCATACTTAAATGTCCAGGAAAACTTGCCTTTTCCCCATTATCCTGTGAAGTATATTTAGTATTTACTAGTCCATGTCAACATTGATCAAATAAGTAAGTAGGTTGTAGTACCTCTAACCTCAACATTGTTTGTAGAAGCTATTACAATTACAACCCAAACATTGCATTGTGTGATGTTGAGTGATGAATGCATACTTATTACATACTTTTAAGCTGCTCGTTTGGACTTGCATGATCTATATATCTATCATGCGTCTTATTTTTGTTTTTTATTTTTGCAAACCACCAAAGATGAAAGAAGTCTACTCACCTTGACCTGTTTGACTTTCCTGTTAGTCTGTTGTTGATTATTTATCTCAAGTTCTGACTTGTGTGGGATTTCTTTACTCCATGGTCCATATATATCCATTATCCATTGGTGTTTCAATGTGGTGTGTGTTAAAATGGTGCAAAATGCACATTGCAAACTATAAATATTCCTGCTAAAAGATTTTAAGTGTAGAATGAAGTATACATGCAGATTCCTAGCTTGAGCTGCCGCGTGCCGGGCCTGGCGGGTGCTGCCACATGTGGCCGGCCTTGATGCCGGTCCCAACTCATGTATGAGCGGTGGCGGTGCGGGGCCGGTTCCTGTTTTTGGGGGAATTTTTGCATCTCTAGTATGTACAGCATCGCTAAGTGTCCAATTGATAGAACACTGCACGGGCTGTACTAACGAATATTATATCTCACGAAAATTTGTATCTCAAGTTGACCGATACCGTCGTCACAAATGTCGTCTTGGAAATGGCTATCCGTCGTGTCGCTTACGACGATTGAGACATTTGCATTGCGCCAAAAAATAAAGTGTCGATGTTTTGACCTGATCTCAAGGTCAAGGTCAAATTTAAACACGTAGCCAGTCAGATGCACTATCAGCTACACACCTGGGCCCAATCTTACCAAGTGCTGTACTTTCAGTTTTGCCGTGGATACCGCCCGGTTTTAAACACGCAATCTTACCAAATGCTGCCAAATGCCGTGGCTGTGCAAGTACAGCATTCTAAGTACGGCATACAGCCAGCGGCTGGTCAGTGCTCATCCACGGCATTTTCGACGTTAAATTGCTATGACCTTTACGCCCGAATGCCGTGAATCAACAAAACAGACGCAAATAATCAGCTGTTTGCCGGCCTCGCCGCCGCCGAAAGCACGCCACAATTTCTGCAGTGGTTGTTAAACTAGGGTTTCTACACGGTTTTGGTTGTCATAGTAAAGTGGGAAAAATTAACATTTCCTTTGTCATAAACATATTTCGAGCGAATATCAGCAATGAGCAAGATCTCACGCCGGAAAAAAATAAGTAAGCATATTGAGTTAATGAATATTTTAAATATAAGATTGTCCATTGCTTTTCAGCCCAGTCATGTTATATAAATCAAAATAAAACATCTTACCCATAGGCGTAGTAACACCGGGGGGGGGGGGCATGGCCCCCTCAATTTTCGTTTTTTGTTTGTTTGCTAAAATCTTGTATTTTGCTTGGTGAGAAAAGTTTGTGATGGCAAAAGGTTCGCCAAGACCAGAACAGCCCAAATCTGCTAAGAAATATTCCATAGTGGGGGGGGGGGGTTCTCTCAAAATGAGATCAAAGTTGCACTGCCCCCCGCCCCCACACTTTTTGTGGCGTTCTTACATCCCTGCTCTTACTTATTTGGAATTCCTTCTTATTTGGGCAAACCAGTCTGGTAAACAAGGACACCACCAATATCTTATATGTTTCACTTAGCTATTAGGTATTTATTTTAGGCTTCATGCCATTTTTTTAACAATTATGTTAAGATGTTCATCCAACCTGTTCTCAAACACAGAAATTCTTTCTGAGTAAGGTCTCCGTCTGCATGTAACGGCTTGCACTCACAATACATTGTTAATTATATCTTTAAGTTTTAACATATTTTGAATGTTTATTCTGAATGTTTTTTGCATCCCTTTGGAATTCAAAGGTGTTTCATGTTTAGGGTAAAGGTCTAATCTTTTGGCACGTCAAAATCATGGGCGTCAGAGGGGGAGGGTCGGGGGACACTGACACGTCGCCCAACATTTTGAGGTTTTAACATTACGTCTCTGGGCGTTGCATGAAAATAATTGACTTAAAAATGCAACTGTTCCCCCAACTTTCAGAAGGTGGCGACGCCTTTGGTCAAAATACCAGACTTTTCATGCTGTTGGTGATGTCAATGAGGCAGACTATGATTATGATGATTATGATGATTGATAGAACACAAGGACAAGGACACCACCAATATCTTAAATATCAAACCATTTTTGATGTTTTTTTTAATAAATGAAATGGTATGTGATTGTGACATTAGACAAAACAGTTAAAAATCATATTTTTTTGCCATAGGCGGTACCAGGTTAGTGAAAAAGGGGGTAAAATTGAGAAAAAAATTAACCGCAGACAAGTTGCTACCCAGCACTATAAATATGTTACTGATCGTAGATAGTTCCTTTTTGCATGCTGTACTTCATCATAGGCGTATCCAGGATCCAAACTGGGGCGGCTCAATACCTTTTGATAAGTATATTATCCGCTATTATGATACTAACTAGTCAACACTGACTATTTCACTTACAAATTCAATTAACATTGCTTAACCCCCTTTTACCCTACCTGGACTCGCCTATTATCTTATAATCGTTTGTAGAGTAGCCTGTGGTGCGTGTTTCATCCGAAAACTACAGTATGTTATGTCATTGTACGCCCATGCCTCTTAGTTTCCTTGCAATAATATGACCTCCTTTCTTCCATTCCTGAGCGCGCCTCTGCAAAAAAATGACTTTATTCCCTTTTCTGGCCTCATATGTGCATATATCATGATAAGCTAACCGTCTATTGCGCCGTTATCGCTGGCATATCGTCATCACCAAGCCAGTCACCCCCCTTTTAATGTGCCTGAACACGCCCCTGAAACTCTATATGTAATAAATTATGCAAATAATGGAAGCAGAAGCTATCTTTTACATCTTGATAACTATAAATGCCCTTACATTGCTCTATTTGCTTCCCGCCAAGCATTGAATACTTCCTGGAACCCCCCCCCCCTCTTCAAGCCCCTGAAACCGCCTCTGCCATGGAATTTTTATGATATTTCATTAACATCAAACTAATTTTCACTTGTTGTAATCACCGTGAACCGATGTAACTCCTTCATGCTTGAGGCTGTTAGGAAGAAACCGTGAAGATCGCATTTCCGTATTATCGCCAAATATCGCCTCCGAACCCACCCAAAACTGTACCCTGAACCGCCTCTGTTCAGGTTAGGAACTAAAAATTTTAACTCCAAATGCGGTATTCAATTCTATGAAAAGTCCTAAAATTTCATGGGCCTGCTCCCAGCCGTTCTGGAGATATCTGCGAAAAACATGAGGGGGGGGGGCGGAATCCGCCCCCCCCCTGTTACAAATAGGGTTAAAACACCGTCTTGTCAACAATCAGGATATTTATTTAGGTCGGTCCTCAAAATCACCAGCTAACTTAATATATTGAGTTGTTGTTTCACCTTCTTTTATTAAAATATAATAAGCTCAAAATAGGGTGACGAATCAACATTGCAGGTATAATCAACAGACACATCAGACATAATTATTATCAGCATACAGCAATATCAGACATCACAGCTTACAGCATCACAGCTTACAACCATTCCGGAGCCCTAACGCTAGATTCAGGGGATGCATAAGGCATTGGCAATTCTCATTTATTAATATGTTGATCTTGATGTAGTCGACAGTCCTGTTATGCGCCAGGATGAGATGAGCCATGTTGGCTGTGTTGATTGAACAAGCCACTCTGTGAAAGAAATAGGCCTAATCAAAATATGTGACGAAGAAATGAACAGTTTCAAATGTTCGCAGATTCCATTAGTAAAACAGTAGCTAGAAATTTAATTAATATTCCATGCACCTTCTTGGTTTTTCACAGTACAAGCATATCAAGCAATATTGATCAATCAATATTGTGAGGCAAACAAATATGATTGGCCCTAATATCTAAGAGACTGGTTATTGATTCAACTTTTTGGGAACAATTCAATCATTATTAATTTTGGAATCTGCATGATGCAATCACCGTTCGATTCACTGATACAATTTTGAGAATGTATTATTTCTCCGATTCAAAGAATCAAAACAAGTATTTTAATCGATTCACGTTTGATTCAACATTTAAATGTGGTGAATTTATGTCCAATCAATACAAATGGAAACCTACATATATATGATGATTAAAACATTGCTACAGGCTACATCAATACTATTTCAGTATAAATGAATGTAGCCACTGGACTGCATGTATTTGCACAATTTTCCAATGTACTTGATTCGTTAAGAATTGTTAAATCTTGTGATTCAATCAGCCTTGATTTGATGCAGATTTTAATTAAATAATGATTGATGAATCAAAAGAGCTGGTGGTGAATATTTTTTTTTTTAATTCAAAGCATTTTAATTGATCAATTCCAATCCATTCAATCAGTGTCGAATCAATAACCAGTCTGAATTATCTATATTGAAATTAAAATACTAAAACATCAGCAATAATCTACCATGTATAGGTATTAAATATCATCAGTGGCTTGAAGTCAAAATGATACAATGATAAAGAGTTCAAGAAATGTTACGAACAATCTTACACTATCTCTGCTTTCACCACTTCATAGAATTATTGGAAATAATTGGTCATGTTGATGTAACATTCGCATTGGGAATAGGTTATCAGGTCCCACCAAAGAATACTTACAGTTTCGTTTTCCAAGCAAACTCGAAAGAACTTGCGGCGCTTCCCCCTTCGGGCATCATTTTGCTGCCCATTTGGAATTTTGTCAGTTGTTAAAACAAACAAATATAACATAAATCACAGATATAGATAAGTAGTGCATTGGTATCGATCTGTACACCGCACGAAGCTGGCAGAATGTAGCTCCGCAGAAATAAACAACACATTCGCCGCTATCCGTCGGCGTCAACCGCAGGACATCAGCCAATCAGAGCTCGCGAATGTTGATAGCGTTGACTGTACGCCAGCAGAAGCCGTGAATAAATGCCGTACTTCGCAATGCCGTGGTTTGGCGCTGGTAAGATCGCGTAAATGCAGTGCCGTACTTCAGACGCCGTAAATGCAAGGTACGGCATTGGGAAGTACGGCACTTGGTAAGATTGGGCCCTGGCGATGATTAATATACCTAATGTTTTAAATACTGTCCTCGCAGATATCGTCGCTAACTTAACACGCGCCCTGGAGGGGGGGGGCGAAATCCGCCCACCCCTCCGGTTTTTCGAGGATAGTGCAAAAACGGCGGCGCGCAGCGCCGCCGTTTTTTGTATACCTGTTTATAAATGAACTTCCCGCATTATGTAAAATTCTTGGCCTCGGGTCATCTCAGGTCAGGTCACCAGACCAGGTCACGTGATGACCTCAACTCCAAAACGTTTGCAGTAGTACCACAGCCACAGTTTTACGCCGATCGGTTTCAATCTTGCAGAAATTCATAAGGTCATAGATACTAACATTTTTTTTTCTTCTCGGATTTCTAATATCGGTGACCTAAGGTCAGGTCAATTTGTGACCGCCAACACTGCTTTATCAATAACTATCGACATAATGAAGATAGAGAAGAGAAAATGGTACCAATATGTTTGTCTCGTCGAGACACGTCTCTCAATATGCAACATGACCAACTTGGGTCACCACTTGACCTTGACCTGAGGTCAAATTTCTCAGTTGACCTAACCCGGTTACCATGAATATGATTCGAAGCTCCTTGACAAGACACACGCGATGGCGTAAACATTATTGCTTTATTTTTATTAGGTAAAAGGTTATTTACGAAAAACAATTTTGAAAACAAAATCACCTTT